>PVKN010004436.1:0-15180 GCA_004027915.1 Capromys pilorides
AACAAACCAGACCAACATATGTCAATATCGTATAGTCTTCCTAATATAAGGACTCAAAAGAAGAAAATAAATAAATGAATAAATTTTGGGTGGTACCAGGAATCACTCAGGACCTTGCATTTTCTGCATCCCCAAACCCTATAAATTTTTATTATTATTACTATTATTATTATTATTATTATTATTTTTTTAGAAGAGTGACTTAAATACAAAATGTATTTGGAAGAGTTAAAAAAAAACACTAAGGTTTATTGTAAGTGTTAATCTTCAATTGTTTGACTAATCTTACATATCTATATCAATCTAAACAGATTTGATGATGAACATATGTAATACAACCATTGTTAAATTTTTCTTGTTTTGAAAATCCTGTACTATATGTATTCTTGCTTGTTACTGTTTTCCTATCTTTGTTTCTGCTATTTTTACTCTTTAAAATAAATAAAATAAAATAATATAAAATATACGTGCATACTGCCCCAGCCATTATAATTTTATTTTGAGACTGGGTCTTAAAAGTTGCCCAGGCTGGGCTCCAACTTACAATCCTCCTGCCTCAGCCTCCCAAAGTTCTGGGCTTGCAGGCATGCACAGCTTGGAGCTTCACATTTTAAAATATTAACAAGCAGATCTGGTAATGTCTAAATGAGGACAAAAGGCAAAGACCAGGGGCCAAGGGGTGTCTGAGGTCTGCTGTCCAATAGCAGCCAAGTCCTGCAATGCTCCCGTGGCTGCACCTGGTTAGCTGCTGCCGGCAGCCCAGTCATGGGATGGTCAGGCTATCCAGAGAGCCTCTCCCAGGCAGGATACATAAAAGGCTGAGGATCCTGAGCTCACAATCCTTAAATTAATGATTTTCATCCCTGGATGCACATTAGAAACACACTGGCAGCCGGGCGTGGTGGCGCACGCCTGTAATCTCAGCACTTGGGAGGCTGAGCTCAAAGCCAGCCTGAACTACGTAGCAAGACCCTGTCTCAAAAAGAGAAAAAAGAAAAGGAAAGGAACGGAACATGTTGGCTGGGAGGCTGAGGCAGAAGGACCACAAATTTGAACACAGACCAGACAACTGAATGAGGCCTTCTCAAATGGGGGTATGGGCCTGAGACACTGGAGATGTGGCTCATGATGAAGGACCTGGGTTCAATCACAGTACTGGCAGAAAAGACAAGACAAAACAAGACCCAACCCAACCAGACTAGACCTGGGTCAGCTGCCCGAGCGCTAACCCCAGAACTCCAGGGTGGCCTCCCTTCTTCATGGTCTAATCCTCCACCACCTTAAGCATTCCCTACCTCCAGGGCTTGAATATTTGTTCCTCTCATCTGGATAGCTCTTCCCCCAGCTATTCCCATGGCTGCCAACCTCCTTCAGATCTCTATTCCAAGGTCTTTTGAAAGGGGATGTCTCCTTATAGTTCAAGCTGGCCTTGAACTCACTACATAGCCCAGGCTGGCTTGTAATTTGTTGTCACCCTCCTGCCTCAGCCTCTCAAGTGCTGGGATTATAGGTGTGCACCACCACACTCAGCCTTGTCTTTTTAAAATGCTCTTATTTTTCCTTTATTAAAAAGTCACATCTAGGCATAGTGGCACACACTTGTAGTCCCAGCACTCAGGAGGCCAAGACAGGAGGATTGTCACGAGTTTAAGGTCAGTCTGTGTAGTGAGTTCAAACCAGCCTGAACTACACAGTGAGACCCTGACTCAAGTCCACTTAAAAATATCATAAAAATATATAGCAGTTGCTATAGTTTTACATTAAAGAAATAAATACACAAAAGCTACTCTTCAAGCTCCATTCAAAACAATCGATAGCTATGTGTTTGCTGGAGAAATGTCTCCACCACCCAAAAGTGAGCCACAGGCATGTGCACGGATCTGTGTGAAAGCTTACACAACAGGGTCAAGATGCCGTTGGGACCGTGTTCCCTGCTGTCCTGTTATTTTGTTTTGATCTTTACCTAATGATCTGTATACTTTTCTCCATGACAGAGTGGACTGGTTTTATTGGCTGCAGGTTAATGAGATTTCTCCAAGTTCTCTATTTAATTTGATATAAGGTCTTGATATGCTCCCCCGGCTGGTCTTAAACTTCGTTGGGGTTTATTTTGGTTTTTTTGGTACTGGGAACTGAACTGAGGACCTTCTCTTTGAACTACATCTCTAGCCTCCAGCTCATTCATTCATTCGTTCATTTTGTTTTGTTTTTTTATGTTATGCCGCTCAGCCTGCCCTGCGGGTGGGGCTGGTGCAGCATGTGGTGCCGGGAATGGGACCACGGTCCCTTCCGCTGCCTAAGCTTGCCGAAGCAGGTGCTTTAGACTGCTGAGCTATCTCGCCGGCCCATTCATTTACTTTTATTTATCTTTGGCTTTTTGAGACAGGGTGTCCCTACGTAGTTCAGGCTGGCCTTGAATCCACTATGTAGCTCAGGTTGGCCGCAAACTCATAGCAATCCTCCTGCCTCAGTCTGAGTGCTGGGGCTACAGGTATGCACCACTATTGTATTTTGAGACAAGGTCTCAATAAGTCACTAAACTGCCCAGGCTGGGCTCAAATTTACAATCCTCCTGTCCCAGCCTCAGAGTACACAGATCTGTGTGAAAGCATACACAACAGGGTCAAGATGCCTCAGATTACAGGTGTGTACCATCATGCCTGGCTTCACATCTGCACTTGAAATAGAAAACGTGCCCTTGCTGCTTTACTTTTCTTTGTATACTTTTCACCTCCTCTCACTGGTATTTTCTTGCTTATTGTCTATAAACCTATAAACTAGCAGGCACCAGCTCTGTGGGAGGAAGATTTTGATTTTTTTTTTTTTTTCCTTCATTCCTGGGGATTGAACTTGGGACCTCGGGCTTGCCAGGCAGGAGCTTATGCTGCTGAGCTATATCCCAGCCCAAGATCTTGATTTTTTTTAAATTTTGTTCCATACCACAGCCCCAGTGCTAGAAGAATGCTTGGGGAACAGCATGCCCTCACACATTGACTTGAAAAATTAAGGGGCCGGGGAGATAGCTCAGGGGCACAAGTGCCTGCCTGGCAAGTGCAAGGTCCTAAGTTCGATCCCCAGTTCCACAAAAGAAAAAACAAAAATTAATGACCACATTAGAAATACCAATCTTAGAGCTGGAAGCATAACTGAGTGGAAGAGCACTCATGAGGCCCTGGGCTCAATCCTCAACACACAGCAAAAAAACAAAACAAACAAACAAAAAACCCACCAATTTTAAAATATGGCTTACGCCAAAAGATCATAAAGAAGCTGACTGTACCAAAATCCTTCCCTGTTGATCTTATCTTAGGAAAAACCTTTTTCAAAAAAGGCTAGAGCCAGGCGTTGTAGTGCATGCCTATAATCCCAGAACTTGGGAGGTGAAGGCAGGAGGACTGTGAGTACAAGGCCATCCTGAACTACATAGCAAGGTCATGTCTCAAAAAGAAAGGAACAGGCTAGAGCTGGGCATGATGGTGCTCTCCTGCAATCCCAGCATTTCTGGAAGCTAACGCAGAAGGATCTCAGGTTCAAGATCAGCCTGAACTACAAAGGGAGACACTATCTTAAACACAGAAAAAAAAAACAGAAACAGGCTGAAATGCTGGGTGTGGCGGTACATCACGTTTATGACCCCACTACTGCAGATGCTGAGGTGGGAGACCATAAGTCCGAGGCCATTCTAGGCAGCTTACCAATACTGTTGCAAATGAAAGAGCTGGAGGGGCTGGGAGATGTAGCGCAATAGCTTGCCTATCATAGGTGAGGTCCTGGGTTCAATCCACAGCATCACAGTAAAAAGGCAAGCAGAAGCCCAATGAAAAAGGCAGAAATCTGATGAAACAAAAACCATTTAGAAGTATCAGTCAACTAACTTACCCAATCCAAGTGGGCTTGAGTCAAAGACAGTTTGTCCTGAGGAACAGATAAAAGTATGATGGAACAAGTGGTTTCAGACACTGCCCTAACAGTAAATCTAGGTACAGAAGAAAGCTAGAAAAAGCACATCCTGCTACCCTCACACAGGGCAAAGAGAAGAGATGGTCCCCTTGGCCTACAACCACCAATGCCAGAGGATCCTTCCTTTCCTCAGACCACTCCAGCCTACCTGCTTCCAAAACCCACTCCACTCCACGTGGGACCTCACCATCACAACTCACCCAGCCTCCCTGCAGAGCCCATCTCTGCTGCCTCGCCTGCCAGTGTGTTCACCCTGCACACCTCCAAGACTACTCTTTCCTCAATACCGCAACTCACTTGGCTCAGCAATCTAAAATGACTCCTGCAGGCTACTAATCTCCTCCCCTCAGAGTGCAGAGACAGATTACAGGGCCTCTAAACTTTCCCATCCCTTCTCCCAGTACACGCCTCCCTCTCCTGAGCATACACATCCACTCGTGCACCAGTGTGACTGAAGCACCAAATGGGTGTCAGATCTTCCTGTCCTCATGTGGCTGGTAGTTCACTGGAAAGAGACAGACAAAGAGACACACTGACACCCAGGAGCCAGGCAGCTCCCACCCAAACTGGAAATGAACTGCACTCTACCCAGCTAGTGAGAAGAGGGCTTGGAGAACAGCCCCCAGGCAGGAGATAAAGGGTGGGAGGCTCAGAGGACTCTGACCTAAGGCTGCAAATGTAGACCTTACATTTAAAAGGGTCATGACCCTCTAACTACATATACCTATCACGGAACCTCAGTGATGTTTTCTCCTGAATCCTCAATTTATTTTAACTAAACATATACTAAAATGAATAAATAATAATAATAAGGAAAATATTTAACAGTCTCCAGTCAATGCTGTCCCATTAGACCCCACACCTAGTCACACACCAGACAGGTCCACCTCTATCTCCTCTCTCAGTGGTAAGTGTCCCTCCCTGTACACGCCCTGCCCCCAGGGCCTGCCTGGCCCCAGTCTTTCTCTCAGTTGACTCAATTAATTGCTCATAATTAAAGCTATAGTTTGGTGATGAACTACTAAGAGCAGGGCCTTTCCCAGGGGTGGAAAGATTTTAAGAGATCCCTGGGATGGAAATGTGTGAGGCTGAGAAGTAGCTTAGCAGTGGAGCCCCCACTCAGTGTTTGTGAGGAGGGCCTAAGTTTGATCCTAGCACTACAGAAAGAAAAATAAAGAGGGCTAGGGAGATAGCTCAGGGGCACAAGTGCCTGCCTGGCAAGTGCAAGGTCCTCAGTTCAATCCCCGGTTCCCTCAGACACCAGTGGTGGAAAAAAGTGAAATGGTAGAAAGGGGCCGGCGAGATGGTTCAGTGGTCTAAAGCGCCTGCTTAGGAAAGCTCAGGCAACTGCAGGGACTGCGGTTCGATCCCCGGCACCACATGCTGCGCCAGCGCCACCACCAGGGCAGGCTGGTCCAGCCACAAAATAAATAAATAAAGAAACAAACAAACAAACACAACGAGCAAACAAATAAATAAAGAAAGAAAGAAATGGTAGAAAGACAGCAGAGTTCACAGTTTGTGGGCAAGGGGGCTCTCTTTTCCTAAGGGTCCAGCACTCAGAGAAGTAGTGTCAGGGGAGACCAGAAAAGTAAGGAAGGGACTCCCTCCACCTCTCTCCTGCCCATGGCCATCCCCTTCATCCTGGGTACTCAAGGGCTCCCAGCTGCCTCAGAAGGTGACCTGCGGAGAGTAACCACCACCACCACCCCGACTCCCGCCTCATGAAAAAAGTAGCCCCTAAGACACTTCTGATCTGGGACCAAACTGTTGCCTAATTGCTTTTGAGGAGTGTCCTGAAGGTCAGGTTCATCTCGCGTGACTCACAGGCTCCAGCGAGCCGTGCTCTGGCCTATACCTGGTGCAGGCCTATCAGAGGC
The DNA here is from genome assembly GCA_004027915.1 of Capromys pilorides. Lineage (NCBI taxonomy): Eukaryota > Metazoa > Chordata > Mammalia > Rodentia > Capromyidae > Capromys > Capromys pilorides. Next base: position 5,841 of record PVKN010004436.1, read on the forward strand.
ACCTGCAGAAGGCCTATCCTTGGATGGATGATAGCCCTGCTGAAAAAGGCCCTGCAGGTTTCTAAATGCAAGTGTAGCAGTGCTAATCACACACTGAATGTGTTAAGGGACTGAGATTATAACCTTGATGAAGCACCAGCTGGAGAAGCAATATCTATACCATCAGCCAACTCAATTCAGATCTAGAAGTCTAACAAGCCTAGAACAGAAAACAGCCCTGCCAACCCAGAAGAACCTGAACAGCTGCTCAGCACCTACCTGGGCTCCCTTCTCCTCTGATAATGCCAAGCTCTATCCCAGATGTGCTTCCTGACCTGGAACAGCCCGAAATGGCCTGCAGTTACAATGGGTTCACACTTGCAAAACCCCTCCCTATTGTCTTACTCTGCCTTTCAGAGAGGAAAGGAACACCTGCTACTTCAGAAAACTGAACAGGCAGGAAGCAGTACAAGGCCATAAATGGAGCAAAGCAGACCAACAAAAGTGGAGGTTGCTATGTATGGTGGCACAAGCCATGATCCCAGCACTCTGAGAGGCTGAGGTAGGAGGATCTCAAGTCCAAGCCCACTCCGGGCAACTTATCAATTCAGTTAAGACCCTGTCTCAAAACAAAAAATTTTTAAAGGAGGGAATACCCCAGAAGTAGCATCAGAGGCTTACACAGGGAACAACTCTTTACAATAACTTGGTCCCCAAGTTTTCATACCAAGACCTCTGCCACACCCCCTCCACATGGATGGGCCACACCAGCGGAGAGTGTTTCCCTCCCTAGCTGACCTCCTAAAGAAAGCTACTGTGCAAGGACATTCTACACATCAAAACCCCGCTCTCCAGAATGCAGGCTACTCCCATCAGAGGCACTACCTTCACTCAGCAAGGCAAGTGTCTTCCCTCCAACATCACCTCTGCTAGGGGGAAACTCTTAAGCAGCATCAATTTTTGTCTTAGGTCTTTCGAGGTTTGTTTCTGAAACGAAAACAGACTTACTGCATGTATATTCATTTTCCAAAAATTATATAAACTTGCCTGTATAAAATTAAAGTTCCAAGGGGCCGGGGAGTGCCTCCCTGGCAAGTGAAAGGTCCTGAGTTCAATACCCCGTTCCACAAAACATAAACAATTAATTAATTTAATTTAAGTGTCAGCAAGAAGATGTAAAGTTGTCAGGCATGATGGCATGTACCTGTGATCCCAGCACTTGGGAGGCAGAGTAAGAAGACTGTCTCAAGTTCAAGGCCAGGGTAGGCTACAAAGGCTGAGTTCAGGTTAGTCTGAACTACACAGTGAGACCCTGTCTCAAAAAAAAAGAAAAAGTAAAGTAAAAGCCACCCAAGCTCCTCCCTCCAAGGGCAGGAGCCATCTCTCAGCTAACTGTCCTGCAGGTAGACATGCAGCTCCTGCTTTCTCTAGAGGAGCCCGTGGGTTGTTTTTGTGGAGGATCCTTGATGCCACCTACAGACTACTCAAATAAATAAATAAAAATCAAATTAAAAATTTAAAAAAACATATTTCAAGTTTCAGAATCTTTGAGAGGACAATAATCCCAACACTGTCAAAAACAGGTATCTGCCACGTCACACAGACCCCTACTTCACAACGCTGATTTGAGAGCAGCAGCACCACTTTCCTTAACATGTGGCTGTCAACGTTTCCACAGCCAGCTGCACACAGACATCACATCCTTCTGACTCCCTACAGTTAATGAGAGGAAGGATGTCACTAGCACCTCCTTTTCATTGGCCTTCTTCAACTGGGGACTGAAAGATAAGTGCTAGGATGTCACGAGCACCTCATTTTTATTGTCCTATTGAGGACTCAAAGCTAAGCAGGTGCTCTACAACTGAGCTACTTACCCAACTCCTGCCACTACCCTGATACGTTCAGAGTCTACAACAACACGGTAAAGGATATAACCAAAGTCAAACAATGAACCAAGGAGAACTCAAACATTGGCACTACCAACTTTGAGAGGTGCTCATTAACTTTTCTTAGAGCCGTAAAGTGGATCAGATATATCCTTTCAAAATAACACTTCCCTGCTGTCAAAGTGAAACAAAGAGTTGGCTTAAAAATGTACTAAAACAAAACTAGCTCATGACTATCACATTGAAACCCCTAGAGCAAGCAAAGGGGGGCACCAGACTATAGGTTGGCATAAGGAGACTGCCACATATTCTGGGGACATGCAGATGGCTCAGCTGCCTGGATGTCCACTTTCAAAACTCCTACTCAGTATGTTCCTATTTTTGTGAAAAAGAAGCTAGGAAGGAAGGAAGGAAGGAAGGAAGGAAGGAAGGAAGGAAGGAAGGACGGACGGACATGTAAAAACAGAAGAAAAATGAGAGGTCCAATATAATTAACAAAATATTAAAATGGTGACAGTAGATCTACGTTGTAAGATTTGCCAATGAGTTTTGTTTCCTTTGTGTACCTATCTGTATTTTCTAAATATTCTACATCAATATTATAAAAGAAAAATAATAGAGGCCTGGAGAGATAGCTCAGAGGAATAAGCACCAGCCTGGCAAGTACAAGGACCTGAGTTCAACCCCCAGCCCCACAGGCAGGGCACGCCATCTGGGCCGCAGACACAATAAAAAAAAAAAAAAAAAGAAAAAGAAAAATAATATATGCTGAGTTAATCAATTTTGATTTATTTTACGGTATAGAAAAAATAAAGATTCTAAATTCTAGAGGGTCTACCACTCTTCCTGGTATTGCAGAAGCTGAAAGAAATGCCAGGCATGGTGGTGCACACGTGTAATTCCAGCACTGAGGATGAGGCAGGACTGTCATGAGCAGGCCAGTAGGGTTCAAGGCCAGCCTGAACTACACAGGACAACCCTATCTCACAAAAAAAAAAAAAAAAGCAGAGAAGTGTAAGCAGAAGCTCAACCCTAAGAGGGATTCCAGTCCAAAAGCAGTACTCACTTGTGACTGCCTGAATTTAGTGTATGAAATACTTTAGGTGTCTAATGTGTAGGGAAAGCCAGGCATAGTGGATTATGCCTGAAATCCCAGCACTGCTGATGGCTAAGGCAGGAGGATTGCCACAAATTCAAAGCCATCGGGGGCACTGTAGTTAGTTCAAGGGCAGCCTGAACTATAGAATAAGACTCTGTCTCAAAAAAAGACAATGCAGAGGCCAGGTATGGTGGCACACACCTGTAATCCCAGCACTTGGGAGGCTGAGGCAGGAGGATCAGTGCAAGTTCGAGACCAGTCTGGGCTACAAAGTGAGCTCAAGGCCAGCCTGAACTGCATAGTGAGACCTTGTCTCAAAAAGACAAAAAAAAAAAAAAGTACAGATAAAGATTTTAAACCAATCTCTTTCAAATTCAACCAAAAGCTCTTGCCAGCCTCTACAGTTCACAGATCTCTGCTCAAAACAGCTTCCAATGCATCTGTCCACACCATTACCCACAAAATTACCCACATCACTTAGAATAATCTGTATACCTTTGCCACTAGCCTAAGGCTAGGGAACTCCTTTTCTGATATTTTATTGTAAAAGATGTTATTCCTGCTGAGAATTGTGGCATTGGCTAATTTAGTTTGGTTTGGTGGTTTTGCTGACACAGGGTCTCTCCCCATGTAGCCCAATGAGAACCCAGGCTGGCCTCAAACTCAAAGTGATCTTCCTGCCTTTCTTGAGTTCTGGGATTAAAGGCATGTGCCAACATGCCTGGTGCATAGCCTGTAATCCCAACTACTCAGAAGGCTGCTGAGGCAAGAGGACAGCAAGTGCAAAGCCAGTCTGGGCAATCCAGGAGATTCTTTGTCAAAATTTAAAAGGGTTGGGCCAGGGAGATAGTTCGGTGACATGAGCGCCTGCCTGGCAAGCACAAGGTTCTTAGTTCGATCCCTGGTACCAAAAAGAAAAACAAAATGAATTAAAAGGATTGTAGGTGTACATGAGCGGTAGAGCACTTTCCTAGCTTGTGTGAGACCCCCAGTATGAAAAATTATTCCTAGAGCCTTAAGTTTCACAAGCACAGGGTTGCACCCTAACGACACAGAATTATTCATTCTATCGATTAATAATTACTGCTGTCTACAGTGAATAGTGCTTGAGGAAAGATTTTGTTAAGAGAAAGGATTGATGGGGCCAGCAAGACAGCTCAGTGGTCTAACACACCTGCTTAGGTGACTGCAGGGACCACGTGGATCACCAGCACCACATGCTGCACCAGCCCCACCCCCAGGGCAGGCTGAGCCAGCCAACACATACATACATACATACATACATACATACATACATACATACATACATACAGTTGGGGGCCAGGGTGATAGCTTAATGGAATAAGTACTTGTCTAGCAAGCACAAGGTCTTTAGTTCAATCCCTGGTACTGCCAAAATAAATAAAGTTTTAAAAAAAGAGAAAGGACTGAAGCCTGGTGAGGTGGCTGCACCCCTGTAACCCCAGCACTCAGAGGCTGGGCCAGGATGATGGCTGTGAGCTCAAGGCCAGCCCAGGCTACATAAAGGAGTTGAAAGCCAGCCTGAACTACACAGTAAGAACCTGTCTCAAAGAAAAGCAAGAGATATTCTGTCACTATGTCCAGCCCTGGCCAGGAAATGGGGAGAGGTCGCCAAGGGACAGAGAAAAATGTCATCCTGCCGCTTCACTTCTCATGGTCCATTTGTCTAGGGTTTACTCGCCAGTCTTCCAAGTTTGGTGAGTCAATCTCCTTGGACCCAACCAGTGGAGAGCTCTACAAAACTGAATTTCTGGTGTAAGAAGCTGAGAGGCCGACTCCAAAGCAGACACCCATGGTGGAGAGCAGCTGATGCATCTGACAGTCTGTGCAGCCATCTCCACAGTTTACAAAGTCCCCAGACAATAGACCCTCTCATAGCTGTGCTTTCAAATCAACAGTTCTACCTACAATGTCCTTTGTTCAATCTTATCTGCCTGAGCAGGGTGTGGTGTTGCAAGTCTGTAATCCCAGCATTTGGGAGGCTGACACAGGAGAATTCCTGCAAGTTTGAGGCCAGCCTGAGCTACAGGGCAAGACCCTGTCTCAAAAAAAGAAAAATTTCTGTGCCTACAAAACTATTCTTCCAGAGCCCAGGTCAGGTCACCTAACTCCAGGAAGCCTTCCTAACTTCCTCCAGGCATTTAGTTGTTACTGTTCCCAATAACTTTTTAAGGACAGCAATGGTAGAGGATTTAAATAGACATTGTAGCTCATCTTTTAACTGTTTGACCTCTCCTAGGTACTGAGCTCCTAGAAAGAAGGAAATCATTTGTATCCATAAGTTCTAGCAGAATATCTAAGCACCAAAGGGGGTGGAGGGCCCAATGTTGCATGACTGATACATGGGCAGTAAGTCATTAAGAAAAAAAAGGGGACAAAATTCAAGAACTAAATTATCTATGCAGTCAATCTCACAAAATGATCCAAATATGGCAACATGGCTATTTTTTTAATTGAAACAATAACCTTTGAATGAAGTTGTTTATATGCTTAATTTGATCTGCTCAACAATCCTATGAGGTAAGTACTTTTATTTGCACTGAAGTTGTGGAAGCCCATCTTAGGTAATTTAGCTAGACCTTGTCTCAAAATTTAAAAAGAGGTCACTGATAAGACCCTGGGTTTGACCTCTAGTATCAGGAGAGGGAAAAAAAAAAAAAAAGATGTGGAAACTGAGGCAAAGAAAAGTTAACTCCAATGAGTAGCAGAAGCAAATATAAATTTCAGCAGCCTGACTCTAGGGCAGCATGGGTGCCAATTCAGGTTATATTATAAATGTGACTCCAGATAGGTCATCATTCCCCACTGGACTTTTTCCTGTAAAACGCATACAGGGATCTCTTTCCCTGGGTGACAAGAGGACTGAGATAAATATAATAGTGTACATATTCTCCTCTCAGGCTTGGCAGGCACTCCGTAAGTCCTGGGTCATTTTCCCTTTCCTTCCTAAAGCTGAGTAAAGCAGACCCCAAGCGTAAGGATCAGGCAGCCTGCTTGAGGCTTTTCCAAACAGATCAGACAGTTAGACCACTTGGCTCAGAAACCCTCTCCTCACTGCTTATCTCAAAGCACATTCCCTGCACAGGGGCGGGGACCTTTTAAATGTAAAAGTTCCTAATTATGGTGGAGTTACAATCCAAATTAAACAGAGAAAGCATTCCCCTAGGCCAGGGTGCCCTGAGCTGGCCCAGCCCACCCTCTCTCCTTGCCCTCTCCTCCTCCTCCTGCAGCCCCTGGGACCTCTTTCACTTCCTCCCGGTCGGCTGGCCTGTGCTGCTGTACATGTAGTAGACTCTCCACCCACCTGGAGGCCAGAGCCTCCAAAGTACTTCTTCAGGGAAGGCTTCCCGTACCCCTAACTCAAATCAGTCCTTTCCTTCCTCCTACTCACCACAGTTTGAAATTATTAGTTTACCACTTCCTTACAACTTTTATTCCAAAGACACCATCTGGGGGTAAAGGTGGAGCTCACTAGTGGAACACTTGCCTAACATATGCCAGGTGAAAAAATAAAAAGAAAAGACATTTTAAGAGACCCTTCCCAGGAGCTGGGGAGATAGCTCAGTAGAATAAGCGCTTGCCTAGCAAGTACAGGGTTCTGAGTTTAATCCCCAACACTGCAAAAAAAAAAGGAAAGACCCTTCCCAGGCTACTCTAATGTAAATTCAACCTCCACTCCTGATAGCTCAGATGCTCTGTATTTTTTCCTTCTCTTGCATATTTCATTTATTGTTTTCACATATATACAGGATGAAAATTCAACAAAGGCATGTTTTGTTTGATTCTGTTTGCCATACTGAGGACTGAACTCCCAGTGTCCAGAATGCCAGACAAGGGCTCTACCACTGAAGTAAAGTACCAGTGCCCATCCTACCCCCTTTTTCTTTACATTTTATTGTTCAGGTTAGATCTTGCTAAAAAGCCCAGGTTGGTCCCCAACTGGAGATCTTCCTGCCTCAGCCTCCTGCATACTGTTGACAAGTGTGCACCATCATGCTCACAAACCCAATTATTATGTTTTTAAGCTCAGGTTTTTTTACTTGCTTTGTGCATTGAATCTAAAACGGATGCCTGGAATTTATTTTTCGATAAATGTTTGTTGGTGGATGAATTTTCTTTATTACTGGACTTTCCCATGAGGCTAAGGGCACCAATATTAAAATTCCATCGATGTCTTTCTAGTTTGCCACTGTACCCCAACACAGCATAATCATAAGCATAAAGTAAGTGCTCAGTAAAAATGTCGAGTTGGGCATAGTGCCAACAGCTGTAGTCCCAGTTACTCAAGAGGCTGAGGTAGAAGTATTACTTGAGACCAGAAGTCAGAGGCCAGCCTGGGCAACATATCCAAACCTGGCATCAAAAAAAAAAGCCATAACCAGTGGAAAAACTGGAAAATGATCAAAATAAGTACACTAGGACCTAGAGGAAAGATCTGTGCAATCCCACTAAGCACCCCCAGATCAGGTATCCACCTGTGCATATCCTATGCACCCCACCATGGTGTGCACACCTGAGTCCAGCACCACACAGGCCCCATCAGCTCCAAGGTGCACCAAGCAAGTGGGCAAATCTCAGGCCAGATACCTGTTACACCAGTACTGAGTCCACGCTGCCAGTCCTACGTAGGCCAGCATCGGACATCAAGCATGCTTCTCTGGGTGACCTGGTGGGTTTACTCTAATCTAGGACTTCTGATTCCACCTCTGACCTACTCCCAGAATTTAAAAAAAAAAAAAGTTAAAAATCCCCAACAACTCTAAAAACCCTGAGGTTCTCCAGAGCAGGCGAACCTGAGGTCATGGGGACCCCTCCCCCTCATAAACGCCTATCCAGGCCAGGAGGCCATCTGTCCCGAAGACACTGCCCCGCCCTCCCGCGGGTCACACGGCTCCCCCTCCCAGGGCAGCAGGAGGAGTCCCCGCGGGGAGAGAGCCCACCCCAGGCGTGGGCCTGGTGGCGCCGGCCCCGAATCTGCAACTCGGGCGCAGGATACCTGTCCGTGAGCGACCCGACACCGGGGCCGGGCTGGAGCCTGGTGGCAGGAGACGCCACCGAAGAGCGACCCGTGTCTGCCTGGGACCGCGCTGACTCTCGGGGACGCGAGGTGACAGGGCGTCCGGCGGGCGACCGCCGCACCGTTATCCAAGCCAGGCAGGGGGCGCAGGCGGCAGGGCGGGAGGGGCCGAGCCAGGGTCGGGGCTGGGCCGGGGTCGGGGCTGGGCTGGGGTCGGGGTGGACCCGGGCGGGGTCCGGGGTGGCGGGGCCCGGCCCGCCAGGCGGCGGCCGGGAAGTGGCGGCGCCTCGCGGGGTCGCGGACTGCGGGGGCCGGCGGCGGCGCGCGCGCCCGGTCCCGGCTCCGCTCGGCCCGGTCCGCGCCGCGCCCAGGCCCTCTGGTCCCTCCCGCGCGGGCGGCCGCGGGGCGCTTCTTACCTGGCGGCGGCGGCGACGGCGGCGGCGGCGGCGGGCGGGCTCGGCCGCGCGCGTCCCCAGCGCCGGCGGCGGGAGCCCCAACATGGCGACGGCGACGGCGGGCGGGGCGGGCCGGGGGCGGAGACGGGGCCGGCCAGCCGGGCGGGGGCGGCGGGGACGGCCGGGGGTGGGGACGAGGCGGCGGACGGGGCGGGGGAGCCGGAGACTGCGGCGGCTGGGCCTGGGCCGGCTCCCGGGCGAGAGGATGCGGGCGTGCGCGACGGCGAGCCGGCGGGCAGAGCAGGGCCCCCGCCTCGCGGGACCCCGGCCGCCCCCCGCGGGCCGAAAGGCAGTCCCGCGGCCGACGGGTGCCTCGCGGGCCAGTGCGGGCCCGCCGTCGAAGTGCGACACGCAGTGGGACCTAAAGCGAAAGTGAGCGGCGGACCGGGCCTGGCGGCCAGAGGGAGGACGCGCGCGCAGCCGCTGACGGCGGCGCCGGGCCGTGGGGCCTCTGTGCGGAGAGGGGACGCAGAGCCCCGAGGTGACCCCAGGGTCTGCCGCACGTAGGCGGCGGGAGGTCGGCGTGTGGAAGGGCGCGGAGCAGGCCCTGGTGACCTGGGGAGGCCACGCGAGGTTCCGGGACAGCCGCGACACCGCAGCCCCAGCGGGGCCTGCTGCACCAGGCCGGGGGTTCTGGCTGAGCTGGGCGCGGGGGGCGCGGGTGGAGGAGCCAGGAAGGCGGCAAACGAAGACTCTGAAGTTTGGGGGGGAGAGGGACAGGAAAGTAGGCCTAGACCCCCAAAGGGTGGGAAGAGGCAAGAAGAATATTCGGTCTTGTTTTAATTTATTCCAATTTGAAGGAGAGACCCAAGGAATAGTGAATGGTGCAAAGTCCCAGGAAAGACGGAAAGAGGGTGAGAAGAAACCTCTTCCTGCTAGGGTT
>PVKN010004436.1:15280-33633 GCA_004027915.1 Capromys pilorides
TATATGATACACAGCACATAAAAACAAACAAAAAGGCCAGTGTTGTGTGATTGTTGAACTATTTGCAGCCGTTGAAAACAATGTTAAGGAAAAAAATTTTATGGCATGGGAAATGTTTATAGTTAAAAAGCACATTATAAGGGCCAGGCATGGTGGTGCACACCTATAATCTCAGTACTCCAGAGGTTGAGGCAGGAATATCACTGCAAGTTTGGCAAGATATGATGAGATCTTGGGGCCAGCCAGATTGCTCAGCAGTCTAAAGCACCTACTTAGGCAAGCTTAGGCAACTACAGGGACTGTGGTTCAATCCCCGGCATCACAGGCTGCACCATTCCCACCCCCATGGAGAGCTGAGCAGGCCACAACATACATAAATAAAAAAAAAAAAAAAAAAAAAAAAAAAAAAAGGTATGATGAGATCTTGCTATATTGCCTCACTCACTTCAAACTCCTATCCTCCTGAGTGCTGGAATTACAGGTATACAATTTCCTGGGGTTTGTTGTTGTTGTTGTTGTTTTTTGTTTTTTGTTTTTTGAGACAGGGTCTCGCTATGCAGTTCAGGCTGGCTTTGAGCTCACTTTTGTAGCCCATGCTGGTCTCAAACTCGCACTGATCCTCTTGCCTCAGCCTCCCAGGTGCTGGGATTACAGGTGTGCACCACCAGGTGTGCCCAGCACAATTTCCTATTTAAAGTACTTTTTGGGGGGCTCAGGAAATAGCTCCGTGGCACAAGTGCCTACCTGGCAAGTGCAAGGTAGTGAGTTAGAACCCCGGTCCCACAAAAAAAAAAAGTAATAATAATAATAAATAAACTGCTGTTTTGGGGGGATGAGCCAGGGTACCACCATGTAGTGCTCGTGTGTACTTCACAAGATCCTCCTGCTTCACCCTCCCACTGCTGGAATTACAGGCATGCCATACCACCACACCTAGTTTAAAGTACTTTTTTTTTTTTTCAGAACTGGTGATTGAACTCAGGATCCTACATTTGCCAGGCAGACGCTTATTCCACTGAGCTATCTCCCAGGCCCTTATAGGTTGTTCAAGCTAGTTTGGACTGGTAGTGATCTGCTTGTTTACAGCCTCCCAAAGAGCTGGGATTGCAGGCGCAGACCACCATGCCCAGTCTCTAATTGCTGCTGGGGCAGGTCAGGTCCAGGGATCAGACCCCAGACCTCTGGGCCTGCTCGCAGGTGCTTTAATCTGCTCAGCTATTTGGCTGGCCCAATGCCTCCAGTCTTTTCATAGGTTTTTTTTTTTAAAGATTTTGTTTGTTTGGAGTTTTTCTGTGCAGGGTCTCACGATGCTAGTGTTCCTCCTGATTTCTGCCTCCCTAGTGCTGGGATTACAGACGTGTGCCACCACACCTGGACTCTGTCACTGGCTCAGAGTGCCCAAGGCAGGGCAGGCACAGCATGAGTGCCAGGGATTGAACCCTGGCCCCTGCAAGCGCTTAGTCCACTGAGCTATACTGCCGGCCCTTGTGGGTTTTGTTGGTTTGTGTGTGTGTGTGTGTGTGTGTGTGTGTGTGTGTGTGTGTTGGGGGGGGTGGCAGGGGTGGTAATCATTTTATTTACTTATCTATTTGGTACAGGGTCTGCTACTAGTAGTGATCCCCCTGTCTCAGACTCTGCTGCTCTGGAATTACAGGCATTCGCTATGAGTTTTGGTAGCCAGCACAGCGCTCCAGGGCTCTGGGGCCCAAATGGCATGTGGTGCTGGGGAGCAAACCTGGGCTTAGAGCACTAAACTCTCTCCCCAACCCTAAAGTACTTTTAAAAGTATTTTTGCAAGGCATGGAGACATAAATCTGGAATCCCAACATTCTGGGAAGCTGAGGCAAGAGAATTGCAAATTGGAGCCCAGCGTGGGCAACTTAATGGTTTAGTAAGACCCTGTCTCAAAAAAATAAGTGGCTGGGTGTGGCAGTGCTCACCTATACTTCCAGCACTTGGGAGGGTCAGGCAGGAGAATCATCGTGAGTTCAAGACAACCTGGGCTACAATGCACACTCAAGGCTGCCTGAGCTGCATAGCAAGACCCTGTCTCAAAAAGACAAAAAGTAAATAAAAATTATAGCTCAATGCAAAGGTCTGAGGTTCAATCCCTAGTACTAAAAAAAAAGATACTTCTGAAGTTTGAGAGGAAAAGATAACCAGGATTCAGGAAAGAAAATTGGAAGCAGATTCTTGAAGTGTGGAAGCAACTTTGGCAAGAAGAGATGTTGTAGGTGAGCAGACTCCCAGGCAGAAGAAACAGTTCAGAGACCCCAAGTAGGAAATGGAGGTGGTCTCTTTGGCTTAAGCTCAGAACTGAGTAGGGAGAGCCAGACAGTCTGGAAAGGATAGGACTATGCCAGAAGTCCTGAAAACCCTGCAGAGCGCTTTGAACTTTGCAGGTCAAGGAGAACCACTGGAACTTGCCCATGCAGGTGATCAATTTCTTTTTTTTTTTTTATTGGCCAGCTCAGCCTGCCCTGGGGGTGGGGCTGTCTCTGGCACAGCTTATGGTGCGGAGGATCAAACCTCAGTCCCTGTGGTTGCCTAAGCTTTCCTAAGCAGGCACTTTAAGGGAATAGGAGATAGCTCCGTGGCACAAGTGCCTGTCTGGCAAGTGCAAGGTCGTGAGTTCGAACCCCAGTCCTTCTAAAAAACAAAAACAAAACAAAAAGCAGGTACTTTAGACCGCTGAGCCATCTCACTGGCCAAGGTGATCAATTTCAAAGTAGATTTTCCTGTACTCTTACCCAATGAGATTGGAAATCTCGACCCCTTAGCCCTAATATTCAGACAATTGGTTGACTCAGAACAGTGAAACCGGAAGAACAGTCATTGCATTCCATTGTTCCCCAAGTGAGAATTAAGGCTTGCTTTCCTGGTTATTAATTACAATTTTGGTTTTGTTTGGGTTTGGTTTTTACATTTTTGGTTTGTTTTATACTAGGAGTTGAGCCCAGGACCTTTCTAGTGAGCTACATCCCCAGCCCTTTTTTTTTTTTTTTTTTTTTTTTTATCTTGAGACAGGGTTTCACTAAATTGTCCAGGATAGGTTAGAGTTTTCAATCCTTCTGGCCTCAGCCTCCCAAGTCCTGGGACTGTAGGCATGTGCCCGCACACCTGGCGTGATTTGTTTGTTTTTTTAAGACCACACTAGTCTTGAGCTCAGGCCACAGGCTGGCCTCAAACTTGAGATCTTCCTGCCTCAGGCTCCAAAGGGTGCTGGGGTAACTATTACATTTTCTTTTTTTTTTTTTTTTTTTTGAGATAGGGTCTCTGTATTCAGCTCAGGCAGGCCTTGAGCTCACTTTGTAGCCCAGGCTGGTTTTATGGTCTTGAATTCACACACAATCTTTCTACCTCAGCCTCCTATGCTGGGATTACAGGCAGGTGCCAGCCACCATGCATGGCCACTGCAGTTTTTATTTACTAGACAACAGAGTTTTAGAGAGCAAATTAGCAGAGTGAAAATAAAATGAAGAAAAAAAATATACCTTAAATTGGGGACTTGGAAACGTTTGCTTTTTGTTCTGTTTTCATCTTTTTTTTTTTTTTTTTTTTTTTTTTTTTTTTTTTTTTTTTTTTTTCTTTCTCATTTTTAGACAAGCAGAAGGTTAGCCTCAAACTCACTTTGTAGCCAAGGCTGGCCTCAAATTCACAGTGATCCTCCTGCCTCGGCCTCCCAAGTGCTAGGATTACAGGCGTGAGCCACCATGCCTAGCTTGGAAACTGATTGTGATTCAGAAGTAGAAATAAATATCTAGGCCTGGCATGGTAGTACACACTTGTAATCTCAGCACTCTGGGAAACTGAGGCAGAATGATTGCAAGTATAAGCCCTGCCTAAGCAATGTACAAAATCCTGTCTCAAAATCAAAGAAGGCTGGGGGTGGAGCTTAGCGTGAAGGCTCTGAGTTCAGTCCCCATTGCTAAAACAAAAATCTACATCACATCCCCAAAATGCATACCAGTGTAAATACACACATGCACATATTGCTTTCTCTTTTTTTTATGTATTTACTACAGGGTCACACTATACAGACTAAACTCAGTGATTGTCCTGTTTTCAGCTTCCCCAGTGCTGGGATTACAGGCGTGTACCACTATGCCTGCACTCGGCCTAGCTCAGCCCACCCTGGGAACTGCAGTCCCTGCACTTGCCTAAATTTGCCTAAGCAGGCAGTTTAGCACACTGAGCTATCTCACTGGCCCCCATGGTTTTTTTTGGTTTTTTTTTTAGACAAGAGTTTAGGCTGGCTTCAAACTCCTGCGTCACCCTCTAGAGTGCTGGAATAACAGGTGTGTGCCACCACTCCTGGCTCAATGTTATATTATTACAGAAGCAATAAATATTGCTTAGGGCCGGGTGTGGTAGCGCATTCCTGTAATCCCAGCACTTGGGCAGTTGAGGCAGGAGAATCCGTGTGAGTTCGAGACTAGCCTGGGCTACAAAAGTGAGCTCAAGGCCAGCCTGAACTGTATGCTGGGATTAGAGGTATGCACCACCATGGCCAGTTTTGGTGGCCAGTATAGCATTCTTACAGAAGATCGAACCCTAGTCCTTGTTGCACTTGCCAGGCAGGCACTTAGACCTGTCAAGCTATCTCCCCACCCTTTTAAGAACATTATGCTTAAAAGAAAGGGCACAAATATGATGTACCATCCAATATCTATCAAAATACCATTTAGTTTATCATTTTTTAAAGTGGTGAATAGAGCTAGGCATGATGGTACACAGATGCAATCCCAGCACTTGAGAGCTGAGGCAGGAGGCTTACACTGAATTACAGACCATCCTGGACTACATAGTAAGTTCAGAGATCAAGCCAGTCTGGACTGCATAGAGAAACCCTGTCTCGACTCCCAAAAATAAATAAAACAGTGAATAGATACCCTAATAAACATTGGGAACTGTAAGAAACACCGCCACTTACCTTCCTTTCTTTTCTTTTTTTTAATTTTTGAGGCAGGATCTGGCCATGTAGCCCAACCTTGTCTTGAACTCGATATGCAGTTCAGGGTGGCCTTGAACTCAAGGTGGTCCTCCAGCTGGAATCACAACTGTGCACCACCACACTTGGCTTTTACCAGTCTTTAGATATAGAACCAAATCTTTTTGTTGAATATGGTTCTTGATCTGGTGTGTGTGCATGTGTGTGTGTATGTGTGCGCGCGCGCGTGCGTGTGTGTGTGTGTGTGTGTGTGTATCTGGGATTGAACCCAGGGCTGTCACACTGAGCTACATTTCCAGCACTTTTTTTTTTTGAGACAGTCTCAGGCCGGCGAGATAGCTCAGCAGTCTCAAGCGCCTGCTTAGGCAAGTTTAGGCAACTGCAGGAATCGCAGTTCAATCCCTGGCACCACGTGCTGTGCCAGCCCCACCCCCAGGGCAGGCTGAGCCAGATCATAAATAAATAAAGTTTAAAAAAGAGAGAGAGAGACAGGGTCTCACTATGCAGTTCAGGCTGGCCTTGAGCTCACCTTTTTTTTTCTTTTTTTTTTTTTTTTCAGGACCAGGGTTCAAACTCAAAACCTTGTGCTTGCCAGGCAGGCACTTGTGCCTCAGAGCTCTCTCCCTGGCCCTGATGAGCTCACTTTTGTAGCCCAGGCTGGTCTCGAACTCACACCCATCCTCCTGCCTCAGCCTCCCAAGTGCTGGGATTACAGGCATGCACCACTATGCCCGGCTAAATTGAAAAGGTTTTTTTTTTGTTTTGTTTTTGTGGTACCAGGGATTGAAATCAGGACCTTATGCTTACCAGGCAAGCACTTATTCTACTGAGTTATTTCCCCAGCAAGAAGGCCTTTTTTTTTTTTTTTTTTTTTTGTCTGTCAGATGATGCCTTCAGTATTCAGCAGGTGAGGCTCATAGAAGCTTCAAACTTTCTTGAACCTCAAACCTCCAGAGTGCTAGGATTGTAGGCATAGGCATCACACCTAGTTCAACAGTAATTTTCAACGAGGCTTTATTCCCAAAGCTAGTGTTTCCAAAGCATTCAACTGACATGTAATAGAAACAGCTTTGTTTTCATGTTTATGTTCTATCAGTTCATATCATTGTAGCACCTGCCTGGCAAGTACAAGGTTCAGAGTTCTGCGGCACTGCAAAAAAAAAAAAAAAAAAAAGGTCATATCATTGTAATTGATCACACAGCAGCCCAGAAGCAGGTTAGGAGCATGCACAACAGACCCTTGCTAGGCATCTGCATCCTCTGGAAGGAGGTGTTAGTGTGCTCCAGAGACTCGCAAAGCACTTGGCATCCAATGGGTCTTCACATGTGTGCTTGGAGAGAAGGGGAAGTGCTGGCTCCAGAGAGTCCACTATTGAGAAAGCAATTAATACCCATGGATTAGTGTGAGCAACGCTGTATGCATTTAGCTTAACATTCTTCTCCCATTGGGCCAGGGAGATAGCTCTGTGGCACAAGTGCCTGCTTAGCAAGTGCAAGGTTGTGAGGTCAAACCCCAGTACCGCAATAAAAAAAAAAAAAAAGGAAACATTCTTCTCCCATTTATTTATTCTAGAATGTTTTTTTATTTTTCTAGGCATGGGCATGCCTGTGGTGCTAACACTCAGGAAGAAAGATCACAAGTTCGAGTCCCACCAGAACAACTTGGTGTGACCCTGTCTCAAAAAATAAAGGGGCCAGCAAGATAGCACCTGCTCAGGCAAGCTTAGGCAAGCATAGGGACCGTTATTTGAGCCCCACACCCAGAACAGGCCTAGCTGGCCACAGAATCTGGGCATGGTGGCATAGGCCTATAATCCCAGTGCTGGGGAGGCTGAAAAACAGGAGGAGCACTTTGAGTCTGAGCTGCCTAATGAGACCCTGTAACAACCAAATACATTAAAAGTAAATACATAAAATAAAAAGCTGGAAATAAAGCTCAGTGGTCAGGGTCTCTGCATTCCACCTCTTATTACTGAAGGAAAGAGGAGAGGAAGGAGAAAGAAATTCCCCCGAAGGTACTGGGCTCAAATGCCAGGCCTCAAGTGAGTTAGTAAACATTCACCAGCCCTTTTCAACATTTTTATTTAGAAACGGCCTTCCTAAATTGCCCAAGTGTGGCTCACACTTGGGATCCTCCTGCCTCAGTCTTCTGAGCAGTTGAGCTAACCAAGTGCACCACCAAGCTAGGTTTTGGAAATATTCCACAGCACCTGGAAAAGGGTAAGCTGATGTGTGAACAAGGCAACGGGGCCAGAGGGAGGAAGAAGTTAGGTAAACTCCTTCCTCATCTCTCTAATCCACCCCTCAATATTGCTGTCCTGGGAAGATAGTTCTGTGGTCTAAGCACTTGTCTGGCAAGCCCAAGGACCTGGGTTTGATCCCTGGTATTGCATGCCATGCAGCCTCCTGTAATCCGAGGAGCCTGAGACAGGAAGATCACTATGAGGCCAAGCTGCATAGTGAGACCCCATACCAAATACTTTTTTTAATTTAGAAAAATGACAACATAAAGAGAGTAAGAGACTAACTAGGAATAACCACATTAAGAAAGTACATGGACTAGGGGCTGGCCTGATGGCTCAGCTGACAAAGCCCCTGCTTAGGCAGAGCACAGTGGCCGGAGTCAATCCCTGGTCTGCCTTCCCATCCCTGCCCCTGGGCACGCTGAGACTGCAATTGAGACTGGGCGTGGTGGTGTGCCTGTAATCCCAGCACTTGGGAGGCTGAAAAAAGGATCACTAGGAGTGCCAATCTAATAGCAAGACCCTATAGACTCTGTAGACCCTGTCCTAAATACAGGAAAAAAAGTACATGGACTATAAAATATCTTTAATTTCTGTAATTAGCCAAATACAAATCATGTACACCAAATATCAAGAATAAATATAAAAAAAAAAAAATTAACCTCAAAATCGTGACATGAGCCAGGCATGGTGGTGCACACCTGTGATTTCAGCACTTGGGAGGCGGAGGCAGGAGGATCAGTGTGAATTCGAGACCAGCCTGGGCTACAAAAGTGAGGTCAGGGCCAGCCTGAAATGCATAACGAGACTCTGTCTCAAAAAGACACACACAAAAAAGATCGTAACATGAGTCTTATCTGTCCAAATAAAATTAAATACATAGGGGCTGGGGAGATAATTGCTAGAATGGGGAAATAGCTCAATAGAATAAGCACTTTTTGACAAGTGCAGAGTCCTGAGTTCAATCCCTGGTACCATAAATAAATAAATAAATAAGATAAAAATCGCTATCCAGTCCTTTCTTTCTTTCTTTTTTTTTTTTTCTCTTTTTCTGGGGTGTTTTTGTTCTTTTGTGACAATTTTTTGCTATGTATTCCAGGTGATCCTCCTGACTTAGCCGTCATGTCCAGCTTTCTCCAGTCCCATTTAGTTAAAAAAAAAACAAAAAAACAAAAAAACAACTTTATTGTAGTCTTTCTTTTCTTTTTTTTTCTTTCCTTTTTTTTCTGTCTGTCAGTCTCCCATCTTTCTTTCTTAATGACTGACTGACTTTTTGGTGCTCGGGACAAGACCCAGCACCCTACACCCAGTCATGGCCTGGCCCATACCTCAGCAGTCCCCCAACTGGTCTTACTTAGCTCAGTTGATACAGCTGTCAGTGGGAGATCATCTGTCTTATCAGCTTGCTACTCAGCCTGCGCACTTCCCAGTGCTGAGCTGATGCAACTGGTTCATTCAGGAAAAGCTGTGGCCTTATGCATTAGAACGATCCTTTAAGCAATTGCACAGCACTCTGTAGAGCCCTAATAGCAATGTGACTCCCTTCTGACTCATCAGTACCAGTCCTAGGAAATTTTTCTGGAGAATAACCCTCCCTGAAAGAGAAGCCACAGCACAATCCTATTTCCTATCCTCTCAGCTGTGAAATGAAATTTGGGAACATCATAAATGGTTGAAGTAACTGATACCACTCAACATCTTGTAACCGTAACAGCTGAGAACACAAACAAGGGGTAACTTGTAAAACATTTGATTATATGGTAAATGGAAAAAAGATACAGTGTACCAAGAACCAGTGAACTGTACACTTTGAAAGAAGAAATTTTGTGAATCATAGCTTTTTCTTTCTTTTTGAGACAGGGTCTCACTATGCAGTTCTAGCTAACCTTTAACTCACTATGTAACCCAAAATGGCTTTGAACTTATAGTGATCCTCCTGCATCAGCTTCCCAGATGTTGGAATTAAAGGCATGTGCCACACCTGGTCTCAATCTGCTCCTCCTCCCCCTCCCCCTCCCCCTCCCCTTCCCCCTCCTCCTCCTCCTCCTTTTCCTCCTTCTTCACTAAAAAGAGAAATTGTGGATCCTTCAGTTCATGAGTATGATGATTGGGTGTTCATGCTTTATGCATGAGATGTGCCTCCCTCAAACCTTGTTACAACATGGGCACATTACCCATCTGACATGAAAAAAAGAAAAGAGAGAGAGAAAATGTGGAGCCAGGAATATAGCTCAGCAGCATTAATGCCTGCCTGGCAAGCACAAGTCCTAAATTCAATCTCTGGCACCAAAAAAGAAGGAGAAGGAAAAGAAGAAGGAGGAGGAGGAGAAAGAAGAAATTGTGTAATTTTGCTTTTGTATCAGCCAAGAGCAGCAGGAAACAGATGGGCCTCTGAAAATGTGTGACTGAGGAGAGTTACTGCAGGGACTGTGTACAGAGGTGTAAGCAGTGTCAGGAGGGAAGTGCTGTGGGTCTGGAATCTGTTAGGAGCCCGCACCAGTGTGGACCAGTGGGGCTGAGGAGATAACCAGAGGAGGGAGGCCCGGGCATGTGACCTGGACTGGGGGTGCTCAAGGCCAGAGTTCTTGCCTAGCATGCACCAGGCCCTGGCTCCAATCCCCAGCATTTAGAGGCCAAAAAGCAAAACAAAACATTATTGCGAGAATTGTCTGTGAGTCAGGGATATAGCTCAGTGGCATGAGTGCCTGCCTGGGAAACCCAAAGTCCTGAGTTTGATTCTAGGTATGGGGTGGGGGAGGAGACAGAGAGAGAGAGAGAGAGAGAGAGAGAACCTCAGGGAAACTGGAAAGCCAAGTTCATCTCGAGATGAAAACCTTAGGTTGCTAGATGTGGTGGTGCACACCTGTAATCCCAGCACTTGGGAGACTGAGGTAGGAGGATCCTCTCAAGTTCGAGATCAGCCCTGTCTACAAAATAAGCTCAAGACCAGCCTGAACTGTATAGGGAGATCCTGTCTCAAAAAGACCAATATGGAGGTGGGGATGCTAGAGATATAGCTCAGCAGCGTAAGCACCTGCCTGGCAAGTGCAAGGTCCTGAGTTCAATCCCTGGTACCACAAAAAAAGAAAAATCACAGGTAGAGGCCAAGTTATGGAAGGCTGAGGTAGGAGGCAAGTTTGAGACCAGTGTGGGCAACTCACAAAAAGCTGAGGACTTAGCTCAGCATGAAGGTTCTGGGTTCAGTCCCCAGGACTGGAAAAGCAAAACAAACAACACACATGCAGGTAGGACATACGAAGGGAGCAGAAAAGATTAGCTGATGCTGAGACAAAGATGCAGACCAGGAGCAAGGTAGTTCTGTTGCTTCATTGTTGTTTTGAGCTGAAGTTGGAGCTAGGAAGGTGATTTGTCAGAGATGTCTATGAGTTCAGTTGGGCCAGAGCATTTGCAAGTCCTCCCGTAGGCTATTAGCCTATATTTTTCCTTCCAGCAAAACTATTATGTAGTACCCATCCTGTACCAAGAACTGCTGGAGTTCTGGGTTTTTTTTTTTTTTTGTTTGTTTGTTTTTTTTTGTCTTTTTGAGACAGGGTCTTGCTATGTAGTTCAGACTGGTCTTGAGCTCACTTTTGTAACCCAGGCTGGTCTCAAAATTGCACCTATCCTCCTGCCTTAGCCTCCCAAGTGCTGGGATTACAGGCGTGTGCCACCATGCCCAGCCGGTTCTGGGGATTTTGGAGGAAACAAAATCCACCTCATTCTGTGGAGTTTATATTGCAATGGGGGCAGGCAGACAATGATACAAAAATATGTCCAGTGGCGGTAAGTGCTGTGGAGGAAAGCAGGGAAATGAAACTTTGCCCGTCTGATTACGTCTTATAACCCTCTTGCTTTGAAGCACACAGGTAACCGCACAGCAGAGCTCAGAAGTCCCAGGGCCCTTGGCTTCTCTCATCTGGCCTAAGATCACAGCATCCTCCTAAGATCTTCCTGCCTCGGTGTCCTCCAGCCCAGCCTCCATTGTGCTGTGAGGACCTGAAACCTGCCATGTCGGGTGGAGGCTGTGTTAGGGTTCTCACTGCTATGTTATCTCTAATGTGGAGTAACCGCTAACCCACTGGTCAGGGTCTCCTTGTCTGCTGGATCCATCCTCTGCCTCCACCTCCTCCATTCTCTGGGGTTATTTTCTCTCCTGAGTTCCTGGCCATGCCACACTCTTAACTTCTGTCCAGGCTATGCTTCCCCCACCTCTGTGCCTCCCACAGTTATCGACTTACTCTTCTGCACCCAGCCCCACCACACCTATGGGGCTCAAGCTTCCCTGACTTCACTGGGGATGAGTGTTTTCCAGTCTGTTATGGTTTATGTCTAGTTGTCCCCCCAAAGCCTCATGCAGTCATGGGGCGGGGACTTCTAGAGTTTGAGACTTGATTCATGATCCACTGGGATTATGTGTTTTAGTACGGATGGGATTATGGGTCCGAGTCCTTCTGGGATTATGAATGTGGCCTAAGACGGATAGGCTGAGGCAGAGAGCCTGAATGTAATATATAAAGAGAGACAGACAGACTCTCACTGTCGCTCTTTGCTGCCCTGGTTGGTCGGTTGCCTCTGTTGCGGTTGTTGCTGTTCTGCCACCATGAACTGGATGCTCTCTGCCCTGTTCTGCTCAGCCTTGGGCCAGCCGAATATGGACTGAAAACTCCAGTAACTGTGAGCTAAATAAACCTTTCCTTCCTTCATTTTGAGTGTCGGGTATTTGTCCCAGCAACAAGTAAAAAATAACTACGACACAGTCTATTCTTCTGTGGCATCTGTGTATTTTACAGACACCAAGAAATGTGTATCCTACTATCTGATCTTATTTCTTAGATTTAAAACATAGGGTTGGGTCAGGGAGATAGCTCAGTGGTGAAAGCATCTGCCTGGCATATAGGATTACAGTAAGTAGAACTCATGAGTCATACTGTATATTTATTCATTGATCCATGTGTGGCCTGTTTTTATTTGGTTTGGTTTTTAGGTTTGAGGGATAAAATGCTGAGCCTCACATGTGCTAAATGTGTACTTGACCACTGAGCTGCTCTGTGTCTGTGACCATCTCCTGTTACTCAGTACCCACCCTAGAAGCTAGAACTGACAACCTACACATATTTCCATCTTGAGCACAAGGCCCAAGCCCAACCCCAGCACTGGTGACACAACTGTGAATGCAGCCCTCAGGAGGCTGAAGCAGGAAGATTATGATGAGTCCAAGGCTAGCCCTGAACTACACACCAAGACCCTGTCTCAAATAAAGGGGTGGGGGTCAGGAGATGGCTCAGCAGTATAGGCACCTGCCTGGCAAGGGCAAGGTCCTCAGTTTGATCCCGGGTACCAAAAAAGAAATTAGGACTGCACAGACCAGCAAATGCAGGGCCCTGGGTTTGATTTCAGGTATAAAAAAAAAAAAAAAAAGAAAAAAATACAAAACCAGGAGCAGAAGATACAGCTCAGTGGCACAAATACCTGTCTGGCAAGTGCAAACCTGAGTTTGATTCTTGGTACCTAAGATAGAGTGCTTACCTAGCATGTGCTAGTCCTTGCCCAAAAGAAAGAGATGAACGTTTTAGTGTTTTATCTTTTTCTTATTCTTAAAGTAAAAGATTAATTTTAAAAACTGCCTTACTTTTTAAAAATTCCCATTTATTTAATTTTAGTACTGGGCACTAAATCCAGAACCTTCAAACTAAGGTATATTACAGGCTGGGCTGGAACCTGCAATCTTCCTGCCTCCCTTTATCATAGTGTTGGGATTACAGGCATGCATCATCATATCCAGCTTTATTTCTTGACACAGTAGAGCATGGTAGCTCATTCCTGTAATCTAGGTACTGTGGAAAGCTGAGGCAAGAGCATCACAGGTTCAAGCCTTACTTGAGCAATGTAATGAGTTAAGGAAATACTCTCTCTAAATAATTAAACAGTTGGTAATGTAGCATAGTATGAAAATCCCTGGGTTTAATGGGAGGGGGTGAATGTGAGCCAGGGCCTGAGGCTGTGCATGGTGGAGCATGCCTGTAATCCCAGCACTTGGGAGACTAAGGCAGGAGGATTGTTGGAATTTCAAGACAGGCCTGGGCTATAAAATAGGATCAAGACCAGCCTGAAGTGCATAGTGAGACCCTGTCTCAAAAAGACAAAACACACACACACACACACACACACACACACACACACAAAGAGAAGGTCTAAGGTGCACAAGCTGACCTCAAACTTGTGATCCTCCTGAAGCAGGAAATTAGGGTGTGTCACAGATGGCTGGGGAAGTGGATGTAACCTGTTAATTTATAAGATCCCAGAACATACACAGAACAGTTCGCAAAGGCCAGCACGTGGACCCTCTGTAAACTCCAGGAGGTTTTCTATAGGATGGCCTGGATCTGACCTGAGCCTGTGCTGTGGGACCCCAGCACCACCTCTCAGGACCCAAACATAGATATTCTGATGGGTTTCCTTGAAATATGGATGGAATTAGAGGACATAGACACCAAGGAGAGCTCACTATCATGGCCTTCTTTGTGATAGTCCACTCTGCAACTTCCAGGGGGTACTTTCATTTTGCTATTTCCTTTTTTACTCTGCCCAGGCTGGCTCTGCAGAGCCAGTTTCTTCCTCAACTCTTCACTTTTACTTTTTAATTTTTTTTTTTTTTTTTACTGTCTTTTGCTTGTTTCCTTCGATTCTTTATTGCATGAAAAGAACCTGGAGTCCAACTCCAGGTGATACAAGTACCACAAAACCCAGTAATGTTTGTTGAGCCACTTTTAGGAGCTACCTAGTGACACTCCTGCCTCAGCCTCCAGAGTAACAGGGATTCTGGACATGAGCCACCGCAAGTTACCCAGATTGTTTTCTAAGCCAATTTGTAGTTCCAGCATTATATGTGAGGTCCTATTCATTCACATCCACTCTAGCACTTGGTATGTATTCTTAGGCTTCTTAACTCTTGCCACTGAGGAATCAAATGGAATTTTGTAGTGGTTTGGATTTGTGTTTGTCTGATGATTGCTGATGTCAAGCATATATATTAAAACAACTTCTTTGGGAAAATAGCTATCGATAGCTTTTGTTAATTGTTCAATTGGTTGTCTTTTCTTCAGATAGATAGATGATTGATTGATAGATAGATAGATAGATTATAGGCATGTACCACATATATATATGTATATATATATTTATATGAATACTATATATATATATTAATTATGAGAAGAACATATTTATTGAGGGAAAGAAAGCTTCTGTCTGAGAGAGGGACAGGACATTTGCATCAGAATCTTGATGTGCAGCTCAGGCTGGCCTTGAGCTCACTCTGTAGCCTAGACTGGTCCTTTGATATTTATGAAGCTTTTTTTTTCCCCTTGGGACTCAGGTATTCAGAATAATTTTTTAAAGTGCTTCTTTTTTAATGAAACAAATCCAAAAGATGTACAGTGAGGTTCAAATTGTACAGTTCACAAGCATGGAGAACAAAACAAAACAACAGAGTTCAGGACAGGGAGTTAAACCAAGACCAGGCTGGACTTGCCACTGGGGAGATTTCTCCGGGAGGGCACGGGTGCCAGGGCCACGGGGCTGGGCACGGGCACGGCGGGCACAGGCTTCTCTTCACTCGGCCCCAGGCTGGCTTGCAAGTCTGTGTCCACATTTTCATGCATGTCACCTTCTCCCTTCAGATCAAAGAAGTCTCCAGCACTTCCTTCTGAGGAGTTCCTTCTCTGGAGTCCAGACGACTCCACATCTTCCCTGCCCCTACTAGACTTGGCACCTGCTGACTTGGCCCACAAAGGAGGATTTTCTTCAGGTGTCCCAAAGATGCTGGAAGCCATTTAATTCTTCCTCACAGGCTGTTCTGTGGATTCATCAAAGCCTAATGAAAAATTGGATCCACCACCTGGAGGCCACAAAACGTGGGAGCTATTCCTGCTGTTGGGATCAACACCTTTAAAGGTGGTAATGGTGGTCATGGCACAGAGGAGCGAGGTAGGCTGGCACAGGAGCCGAACGAAGAAGTGGTCAGACCTGAGACATGCAGGGTTAGCTCTGGACACAGGACAAGTCACAGCGACAGAAGCCTCCCCCCAGAATAAATTAATTAAGGGCTGGGGAAATAACTCAGCAGCATAAACTCCTGCCTGGCAAGCACAAGGTCCTGAGGTTGATTTCTGGTACCCACACACACAAAAAAAGAATTAATTTTCATGTAGTATGATTTTCTTCCTTGATTAGAAAAAGAATGTCAGCGTGTTGGCAAGGAAACATGTCAAGGAGCTGGGGTGTAGCACTTGCCTAGCATGTTCTAAGGTCCTGGGTTCCATTGGCAGCAATGTGAATAAAATCAACCAAAAAGCATGTCAACAAAGAGTCGTGGTGCATGCCTATAATCCCAGCACTTAGAAGGCTGAGACAGGAGGATCACCTGGAGTTCAAGGCCAGCCCGGGCTGCGTAGTGAGTCCAGGCTAGCTTGAACTGCATAGCAAGACTCTGCATCCAAAAAAAAAAAAAAAAAAAAAGCCATTTAAAAAGCAGATGTTTAATTTACACTCATTTAATTTAATTTACACTCATTTTTATGGTGCTGAGACCCCAACTCAGGCCTCAAAGGCATAGCTGAATAAGTAACTACCACTGAGCTGTATACGCTATGCCCACATCCCTGAAACATGTGTAACTTGGAAACAGCCACCCCCCCACCCCACCTCAAGCAAGAGTGAGCCCCGCAATCTGCGATGCCATACTTTGGGTCTCTGTTTCCACATCTCCCTCAAATCCAATTGCTGTCTTCTCAAGGGAAAGGCCTGCTTGTATCACCTTGGCATTCCCAGCCTAGGCACAGCAGCCAGCTCAGTGTAGCACATTATTGTTGAATGTACAGCAAACTCTCAAGTGATGACTAGCTTGACATACGCAGGACTTGGGTTATTACCAGAATTTTAGTTTCAACTTACAATCAGTCTTGAGTGCCAGCCTGAATGCTGGCTGCCTGTGCTTCCAGATGGTCTCAGGTACAGATTCCACCCTTAAAGAATTCTGGAAGGAACACATCGTTTGTTGTATGGGATTAATCAAGAAATCCTGGGCTGGGCCAGTGTCACTCTAAGGACTCTGGAATCTTCTTGTACATAAAAGAGAGACTTTGAAAGCTTTATAGAGGAGCCTGAGCCTTTAGTTGACAAATTGGAGCTATATGCAGCCCTAGGGAACAAATGGAGTTCCTAAGTCAAGGATCCGCTGTACTGCTGACAGGTATTAGAACAGAGCTCCTAAGGTTACAAGAGATAACAGTGGGACCAAGACAGAGAATTAAAGTGGGAGTAAAACAAGAGATAGTACTGGTGAGGTGTGTGGGGATTAATTACCAAATCTTGGCTGTTGGAGCTAGGGGATGGTGGCACAACGCCATGATCCCAGCACTCGGAAGGCTAAAGCAGGAAGATTGCCAGAAGCTCCAGGCTAGCCTGTCGATATAGTGAGTTCAAAGCCAGCCTGAACTACAGGGTGAGACACTGTGTTAAAAAATCAAAACAAAACAAAAGACTTAACTTGGTTGGGCCAAAATGGTTTTCTGTTTGTTTTGTTGTGTTTCCGATTAAACCTAGATCCTCAAGCACACTGAGCAATCAATCCCCTGCCGCTGGGCTGCCCCCCAGCTCCAAGTGTTTTACCCTGGAGCTAATAGGGAAGCATCTGAGTTTGCAGAGGGTGGAAGTTCTTTGTTCTTCTACTTTTACCGTGGAGCCAGTGAGATGGCTCAGTGGTCTAAAGTGCCTGCTTAGGCAAGCTTAGATAATGGTTTGAATGCTGCGCCAGCCATAATAAAAAATAGTCAGACTTACATTAAAAAAAAAAAAAAATACTTCTACCAGGGACAACTGAAACAAGGCATTGTCAGTCTCATTATCTCATAGCTTTGTGCAGGACATAAGGAGAGGACAAGGGAACAATGAGACCAGAGACAGAAAAATGAATGTCAACAGGCACAAACCAATACAAGCCTAAGCACTTTTCAGACAGTGCCCCCAGCTCAGCGGGCTGTCCTAAGAGGGATAGATACATTCATTCTGACATACTTTTGGGTTTGTTCTCTATACTTGGGACTGAACCCAGAGGCTCTCTGCCACTGAATTACACTTGCTATTTATTTATTTATTCTCTTATTTTTGAGAGATTGTCTCACTAAGTTGCCCAGGCTGGGCTTGAACTTGCACTCTTCTTGCCTCAGCTTTATGGAGTATTGGTACTACAGACATGTGCCACCATGTACAGCACACTCCCACATGCCAGGGGAGTGTTAGGAACAGATGCCATCTGGCCCCAGGCAGGAGATACACAGCTCACTGTCAGATGACCTTGGCTGACCTACCTGAGCCGTCTGTACCCCACAGGTATTCTCTAGGGGCAAGACTCACCACCCTCACAGCTATGCTGTGACACCCATGGAATCTGGGGCCTTCTAGCCAGATTTGGGGTAAATCAGGGCAGCGCAGGGCGGCAGCCTGGTCTTGGTCTCCAGAGCCCTGGCTGACATGAGGACAGTGGCACAAGGCTGGAAGGACCTGCAGCGCTGGTATTCTGCTCTCTCTTCAAAGGTGCCCAGGTAGGTGGCAGGTGGGAGCTGCAAAGGTGGGGCCCAGCTCAAGCAGGAGCACACTGGCCCCTGAGAGGAGCCTGAGGCTGGAGTCTCACCCTGAAGCAAGGCAAGGACAGGACAAAAGGAAGGAATGTCACCAATGCACCAACGTCACCATGAGGCTTTGGGGATTAGGGACAGTTGTGACACTCTGTGGTGGGTGCTAGGACAGTATGCACCGTGAATTGGGAGGTACATGGATCTGTGTGGTTGGGGACTTTCTGGTTGTCAGAGGAACCCCAAGAGGGGGAGCCACAAGGTAGGACAGGGACAGAGGCCACAGTGGGGTTTGCCACATGGCTGACAGGGAAGGCTGAAGTACAACCTGAGGGACACTAACATCAGAGCAGGTGACATGTGGCACAGAAGCAAGGAGAGCAAGGAAGGTGGAGCAGGAGACCACGTGCCCTCCAGGAACCTTGACTCTGAAGTGAAAGAGGAAGTAAGACATTAACCAGAGAGCATTCCAGAGCCCAGGGAGGCAGGGTTTCCCTGCTAAAGGTCAGGAAAGGGGTGTGTGTGTGT
>PVKN010004437.1:0-33530 GCA_004027915.1 Capromys pilorides
GGAGGAGGAGGTGGAGGAGGAGGTGGAGGAGGAGGAGAGTAGGGGAGCCGGGGTGCCACAGATTTAAAGACCACAGGGGAAGTGCCAGAGCGCCGGGTGGAGCCCAAAACTTCCTAGGCTCCTGCCGTGCCACAGATAGGAGCCCCTGGCCCTTCTGCCTGCTCAGGGTGTGGTGTGGCTTGGGAGAGCGGAGGCACTTGGGGACAGGTGTGCAGGATGGGACTTTGAGCGCTGGGGAGGGGCAACGCTCAGACCAGCAAGGACAGGGACAAGGCAGGGGTACGGGGACCCAGGAGCACTGCAAGTGGGGAGGGGCTGAGTCATGGTCCTGGCTGGAACTGGGGATCCCGGGGGGGCTCGTTCCCAGGGCTGAGGCCCAGCACAGTGTGGGGACTTATCCTAAAACCGAGAGAACCTTTTAGCTTGTGTCCCTGGGGAGGAGTGCCTATTCCCAGCCTACCTGGCCCAGTCCTTGAGGTCGCTGTAGCACAGTGAGTGTCCTGCTTTCAGGGCCACCACGGCTATGACCCGCTGGCCCCAGGTCAGGTCTGGAACGCCAATCACAGCCACATCTGTGGACAGAAGAACGGGCCGGGCTGCTTGTGGCGCCCTCTGCAGGCCACACGCGCACACATGCACAGGTGCCTGTCCTGCTGAGGCCCCAGGCCCCAGGGGAGCCCTGAGTGGGTGCAGGAGGGGGCCCTGGGTCCAGAGGGTCTAGACTCTCACCTGCGATGCTAGGGTGGGCCAGCAGGTGCCGCTCCACCTCCAGCGCGCTGACCTTGTACCCTCCGGTCTTGATGATGTCCACAGACATCCGGCCTCGGATCCAGTAACTGCCACCCTTGAACACCGCGGTGTCCCCTGGAAAAGTGAGCATGGTAATGGTGCGGGCCGCCTGGTCAGCAGAAGGCTGGCTGTGGAACTCGGGGTGCCAGGAGGGTCCCGGGCCCCCACACCCATGTGGGACATGCTGTACCCCACAGCAGATCTGTCTCTCTGTTCCACCATTGCCGCTGAGCAGATGGGGCCCTGGAGGGGGCTGGCACAGTCTGGTCCTGGCATGCCTGGCAAGTCTCTGCATGGGTACATAGGGCCCCATTCCTGGCAGAGTAACCCGGAATCACAGTCATCAGTGGACAGTGTGACATTTTCAATATAGTGCCCAGCCGCAAGTCTTGAGGCTGTGGGTGTGCCCAAGAGGGCCATGCCAGGAAAGTCCAGCCATATCTTGGGGCCCCCAAAGCTTCTAGACCTTGTCCTGGGCAAGTGCAGCTCATGTGCTTGGTGACACCCACCGCGGTGGCTTTGGGTGGTTACTGCTGGCCACCTTGTAGTTGGGAAGGGACCCCTGCCCCTGTCCCCAACCTCACCGGCCCCACGCAGCCACCTGGCTCTACCCACCTCTGCCTGGTGGGATCCAGGTGTGGCGGTACCCCCAGTGGGGCTCCCCGATAATCACAACCACATGTAGGCATGGGGACACCCCGTTTGTCACACACTCCTGCACCTCGTGGGCCACTGTTGGCATAAATCATGAACATCTCACTGTCTGTCCTGTGGCCTGATGTGCGACAGTGCCATCTGTCACCCTAGTGACCTCCTAGTGACCTGTGGCTGGGGTACTACCTACCCATTGGACGAGATGTCGGGGCTTGGAGGGGTGCTGACGGATGAGAGCCAGCCAGCAGCCGGATGCTGCCTACCCTGCCCTCTAGGAGTTGTGTTATAGCCATGCGGCAGCCCATCCTGGGGACTCACACAGCCCCAGACCCTGCAGCCTCTCCTGTCCCCACACAGAGGAGGCAGTGCCAGCGCTGTGGGACCGCTGTCCTGCTTGCTGTCTGAGTCCTGAGCGCCAGCCTGCTGTGCGTCCTCTGGAGGAGCCCTGGCTGGTCGCAGCCCTCATGTACACAGCAGTCCTGCCCGATCGGGGCCAGGTCGAGGAGTTCCCTGCTGGGTTCACCTGTTCTTGGGGGCACTTCTCCCCACACTGCCAGGGCCTCACTTCCAGGCACCAGGACTTTGGAGTTCAGGGACCTCGGGCGGCCTGCACCCAGGGGCTGTTGCTGCCAGAGGATCCGGGTATAGAGAAGGGCAGAGAGGAAGCCTGGGGGCAGAATGTGCCAACCCTGGGCACCCACGATAGAGGCAGCAGGCAGTGCCGTTGACCCGGCCGTGCTCGAGGCCACTTCCTGCTGGAGGTGACGAGCTCTGCGAGCAGCAGGGACACACACAGGGTGACAGGCACCCAGGGTCTGCCTCCTTCGCATCTCTGTGGTCAGAGGGCGCCTGCCCAGGCAGCAGCCCTGGGAGGTACCCTGGCACTCTGGGAGGCTGAGGCAGGAGAATCTCAGGGTTGAGCCCTGCCTGGGCAACTTCGTGACTTTGGAGAACGTGTCTCAAAATTAAGAAAAAAAAAAAAAAAGTGGGGCTGAGGGTGTAGTTCCGTGTAAAGGCTGTGAGTTCAACCTCTAGGACTGAAAACTAAATACCTGCCCCACCCCCCAAAAAAAAACCCAAGTTCCAAAGTGCTAAGGGCTCAGGACAGACAGCACCGAGCCGAGGTGAAGGGGTGTGTGCTGAGGCACAGCGGGGTCTGTCAGGCAACGCCCTCGGTGCCTTCACAGGGACCCTGTGTGTCCTTCGCGATCTCAGGGGGGCACCACCCCAGCCCCTCGAGGATCAGCGGCTTCCTGTCCATTTCCATCCTGCTGGCTTGTGTGCAGATGCCGGGATCCCACCAGACAGAAAGGACGGCGGCTTAGGCTCCTAGGACCCAGTCCTGCCACCGAGGGCCAGGGACACTGAGCCAAGGTTCACGAGGCCTCAACAGAGATCAGCAAGGAGCGGGAGGAGCTAGTGCTCGGCGTGCGCCTAGGGTGCCGTCAATGCGTGGCAGGTACGTGGACATCCGGCACGGGGCCCAGAGGCAGTCCCCGCCTCGAAACGCATATTCAACAAGTTAAATAACTTGCTTTTTATGGCAACGTCTAGGTCGAGCCGCAGCAACCGTGGACACAGAGCCCCTGCCACATACTTGGCCCGACTGGCCCTTGACGCTCGGTAAGGGACCCACGGAGCCAGACAGAATCCTGTTCCATAGGCTTCTGCCTGGCTTTCAGATGCAGTGCCGCTTCACGTCTCTGCCCTAAACTGTAACTGAAAATGAGTCTGTTACTCAGATTCCAACCTTTGGCCGGGTCCCCACGCAGCCAGGCAGTGTCACCACCCACAGGACAGGCGGATGAGAATGGCAAGGGGACAGTGCAGATGCTGCCTGGGCTGGGTAGGGACAGGGTCCATCAAGGGCGGCAGGGCTGTCCCCACGGCAAAGCCATGACAGAGGGCCAGAGTGGGGCTGAGGGCCTGGGCCCCTGGCTGGTGAACACACTGGGCTCTCCAGCTCCCTGCCCCAGTGGTACCTGCTGGGCTACTGGAGGTCCCCAAGACGCCGCCGAGACATGGACCTTGACAAAACAAGCTTGAACGCCTGCGCTCTCTGCCTCAGCCTGGCGGCTTTAGGGCTGTCCATCAAGCCAAGGGCAAATCGTGCTGCTCTGGTGCTGGCGTCTGGCTCTGCATTGGGCAGCGTCGCTCCGGGAGGCAGGCTCAGGGCCAAGGCCCGTGCTGGCCTTCACATGCGTGCTGCACTGTGGCTGGCTCCCGCGAACTGAGAGAAGGCCTCGGAGCATGAGAGAAACCCCGAGACCTACGGTGTGCTACTGATCCAAAACTCGGTAGCTGCCAGTGGCCCAGGGATGGCTGCTGAGAACACAGCGCAAGCGCCCGGCCACAGCAGCTGAGACCACGCGGCGCTCAGTGCAGAGCCGAGCCTGCTCGCGTGGACGGAGCAGAGGTGGGGCTCAAGCCCGGCAGGGGTGCCGCTGTCCCCTATGCTAGCTAACATGGGTGCACCTAGGTCCCCACAGCACCCTGTGGAGGATATGTACACAGCTCATCTGGCCCAGGTCTCCATGATGTTCTCAGGGTAGGAGCAAAAGTGTGGTCCACTGCCCTAGCCCAGGCTTGCCGGGTACCGACCTGCAGATGACTGTGGCCTTGCCCCACCCCTAGCTCCACAAACTAAGTGTGTCCCAGGCCACTGGCAGCAGTGGGGGTGGAGGCATAGGCCACATCCTCTGACAACTGCCACATCCCCTAGTAAAGATGATTTGGTGATGGCCGAGACAGCTGGGAGCAGGAGAGTCCAGGCCTAACAGGGGTCGCTGGGCAAGGGGTACACATGGTGGCAGGCACCAGAGTGCAGTCCTGTGCACAGCCCCTTGACAGTGCGGTGGCAGGTGGGTCACCAGTTTGTCCCTCCAGGGAGGACCTGGTCCTCTTTCCTGGCCCGGCCTCTCCCTCTGCAGCCCTGCTCCTCATAATCTCCTGGCCTGGGATGGCGCTCTAAGGATGCGCAATGCTGGCTTCCCACCAGGCTGGAGCTGTGATGGTGCACACTGGCTGTACAGAATAAGGGGCTCCTGGGGTCCCACCGGGCCTGCTACAGCACAGTGATGAATGACCCCCTCCTGAGCCTGGTGGCCCAAGCTGCCTGCTGAAGGGCCGCTGTGTGCTCATGCCACCAGCCAGGGTCCCTCAACAAGGGACCCCAGGGACTGGCTCCCAGGGTTGATGCCAGCCTGGGGCTGAGGTCCTAAGGCAGCAATGGTGAACCTTTTAGAGGCCAAGTGCCAAACTGCAACCTCAAACCCACTTATTGATCACAAAGCACCGACAATGCATTAAGCCTGAATAACCAGGTTTTACAAAAATAACTCTACATTAACATCTTTTATTTTTGAAGAAAAACAACAGATGAGCCCTAAATTGACCACCACTGTCCTCGGGTCACTGCCACCTGGACTCAAGGCCCTGGGCTATTTGCCTGCCTGGACCCAAAGCCCTGAAGTCACACACTCACCTGGCTCTGGGTGCCAGGGCCAGCTGCCCACCTGCCTGGATGGCTGACTAGAGGGGAGACCTCTGACTCCTCCATGGGCCACCAAGGCCCCAGGGCCTTGTGAGGAGCAGGGACAGTGTGAATGCCTCGACAGCTGCAGGTGGCCACGCTCCCTCTATGTCCCTAGAGGCCAGGTAGGGAGGCGCAGGTACCAGCCTGGCCTGACAGCCAGGACTCCTGTGGCAGGAGGTGTGGCAGGGAGAGGGTTAAGCTTAACTTATCCTGATTTCCACTTAATCTCATGCTCTCCCCGTAGGAGCAGCAGCTGCGAGCTGATTGCAGCCCTCATTATGCAGCCTGTATTGCTAATGGCCTGTGACAAAGGCTGGCGGCTCCCAGCCCCGGCCAGAGAGCCAATCACACACACACTCCTTTCCTGTTTCCAGCACATTACAATGGAATTAAACTGAATTTCAAAATCATTTTCTCCCAGGGACATCTCCTTGCGATAATTAATGTATGCTTCTCCTCTTCAGCAGAAACAGCATCGGGGTGCTTGGGGCCCGTGGCCCCCACTGCCCCCAGCTCCTGAGTCCCACCTCAGCAGCCCATGGCTAGCTCTAAGCAGTTCAAGGAAGAGTGGCAGTGTTTTATCCCATTGTAAAACAAAGAACGTGACCACACAGCGCAGCCCCAGCATTGTCATGGGACTGCTTGCAGCGGGGGTGCCCAAGGCAACAGCGTGTTTCTAAACACAGGGTGCTGGACGACAACGCACCCCTCCTGCCTGGCAGCCCTGCAGCAGGCATATGACCACATGCTGTCACTGAGTGGGGAACCAGCCATAGCCTCTGAGTACTGAAGTTCCCACCTCTGCTCTGCGTGCTGTCCCATCCCGGGAAGGTAGCACCCCGTGGAGCCAGGGGCTGGGTTCATTTGGGGGCAATAAGGACATCTGTCTCACGAGCCACCTGCTGGCCAGCACCCCAGGTCCACCCTGCCCTCTCTGTGCTTCTCTGCAGACTCCACTCCTCTGTGGGACCTGGTTCAGCCCGCAGCTGCAGCTGGTGAGGGGTGAGGTCGCAGAAGACACAGGGCTGCTGTGCTGCGAGTGGGGGCAGTGGGGGACACTGGGCTGGCTCCTCGGCAGCGAGGGCCTCATATCTGCTGTGAACTGCCCTCTTCACTGGGGACCTGGCTCCCAAAGGGGTTGGACAGCTGACCCTGCTCCTACGGCCCAATGGGGAGGCCCTGGACCACTGCCTACCACCTGTACATCCCTCCCCTAGATCCACCAGGACACCACCTACAAGCCCCCCTCAGCCGCCGCTCCTGCGGGCTCTGTCCCCCCAGCCACCTCTGTCACTGTGGGCCAGGGTAACATGGGGAAGAGGCTCTTCTCACCAGAAAATTTCATCCTCAAAATTAGGAAACAGACTGGCCAGATAGCTCGGTAGATTAAAGCGCCTGCTTAGGCAGACACAGGGACAGGGGTTCAGTCCCTGGTGTGCCATGCTGGCTCTGCCCCTGGGGTGCACTGAGATTGCAATTGAGACTGGGCATGGTGGCACACACCTGTAATCCCAGCACTTGGGAGTCTGAGAACAGGCGGATCACTATGAGTCTGATCTGTGAGATCCTGTAGCCCCTGTACTAAATACATTTTTTAAAAAATTAGGAAACAAAGCCAGGGGCTGGGGGTACAGCTCAGCAACACAGGGTCTGCCTGGCAAGTGTGTGGTCCTGAGTTCAATTCCTAGTATCAAGAATAAAATAAAATAAAGCCAGATGTGATAATGTACACTTGTCAGACCAGTACTCTTAGAGGCTGAGGTAGGAGGATCTCAGGTTCAAGCCCAGCTTGGGCAATTTAGCGACTTAGAGAGACCCTCCCTGTGTCAAAATTTTAGAAAAGAGGGGCTAGGGACAGAGCTCAGTGCAAAGCACGCTTACACAAAAGTTTTAGAAATACAGACAGGCAAAAAGAGAATGACTGCCCAGCATCCACCCTCGCGCGTGCTCTAGCGGCGTCCTTCTGGAAAGAAAAGCGACTGTGACGACGCACAACTGCACACCAGTGTTTTTCTCCAGGACCGCGGAGAGCTGGCACCACAGGGAGGCACCAGGCTGGGCTCTGCAGAAGGCTGCCCCGCGGGATCCTACTCTGGCAGCCACTGCGGAAGGGCTGTGTTCACTGCTACTGACCAGCAGGAAGCAGGCGAATGAACTCCTGGGTGATACCAACGGCCACACCAGAGTAAGCCACACAAGATGAAGGGAGACCAGGAGGGACCCAAGAAAGGGGAGGGTCTCAAGCTGTGTGTGGAGCTGTACCGGGCATGGGGCTCCTGACCCCAAGGCAGTGAGGCCCCACAGGAGAGAGGACTAGGGCAGCATCTCTGGTGCGGACACACACAGGGCTGAGGGACAGCATGGCAGCTACATCACAGGGCAGGGCCAGTGCTTCCCAGGAACCCCAGCGTGCCCCTAACCTGGCTCTGCCTGCTGGACCCCCTCGTCCTGCTGGCCCTGCCGTCCTCCATCTTGCCAGGGTCTTACCTGTCCTAAACCAGCCGTCAGGGGTGAAGGCGTTCTTTGTTTCTTCTGGTTTATTCCAGTACTCTCGGAACACTGAGGGTCCCCTGACCAGCAGCTCCCCCTCCTTTTCCTCGAGCCCTGGAGTCACCTGTAGAGGGTACCAAGACATGCAGGTCAGAGCTGGGCACACGGTTCTCCAGGTCCCTGCTGCGCCAGGGCCCTGCAGGCCAGACGCTTCTTGACATCAGACACAGTTACAAAGTTTGAACATGTGGTGGGCTGCAGTGGGCACGACCCCATGTGCAGAGCAGCAGCCTCATTACTCAGCATCCCACAGGTCCTGCCAGGCAGTGGGGCGCTGGGGGTGGCGGCACCCAGAGGGTCTCATGGGGCTGAAGATGCTCAGAAGGCCCGTTAAGGAAGGAGGGCCACGGCGAGGCAGGGAGGCGTGAGAGCCATAGCACTACCCTGGCTCCATGTCATAGGAAGCTCAGAGTCAGGCCGTTAGCACCTTGGTCCCTGCTGCTCTGCCCTGGCTGGCTGGACAGGTGCTGCACCAGGTGGAGAGACACATTCAGGAAGCAGCCACACCCTCTTTTTAAAAATCCAGGGACCTTCGAAATAGGCTGCAAACCGCCAACGTGGCTACCTCACCATTTGCTGTCCCACAGTGCCTCAGTGTACCCTGCCTGCTGCCCCCACTACCTGCCTATTCAAGGGAGATCTGGGTTTGCTTTTCACAACTAATTTGCACACTTTATTCAAGCCTGGCCGGTTTTTCCACTGCTGTCCCTCATCAGTTCTGCTGCTCCGGCAACACACCGTGGGCAGGTGTGAGCGGCCACAGGGAGCTTTGCAAAGATGCCCTGGAGGAAGCCACCCAGAGGGGTGTGGGGCGCAAGCCAATGAAAATAGAGCATCCTGGGGGTGAGCAAGATGGGGTTTCCGCCATCTCGCCACGTCCAGGAGCCACGAGGAGAACCAGGCAGCACCTGCTCCCAGGAGGACACGCATGGGGCAGAGTGGCGTAGCTGGCTGCTGGGCGTCTGACCGAGGCTTTCAAGCACATGTTATAAAAATGCTCCAAAGAGAAGGGCAAACCATGGAAAGAAGCGGGACAATGCGGAGGCCTCAGGAAAGAGAAGAAAGGCAAAGCAGAACCTAGTGGACATCTTAAAGCTGAGAAATACGCTATCAGAACATGAACACGGCGCAGCGGGCTCCACACAGTGAGCACTGCAGAGAAAAACACCAGGAGCCTGGGACAGAGTGGCACGTCCACCTGCTGGGCAGCGGACCCCGGACCAACACGCTCGCAGCGGGCTTCAGGAGGAGAAACAGCTGTGTGCAGAAAGATGGGCAAAATCTGGCAGAAAGCCATCACGTCAGGAAAGGCTACAGAGTCAAGAAGCTCAGAGACCCAGACAGGACCAGAAACACAGGCCCAAGCACCTGGAGATCCAGGCGTGAAGACCAGAGACAAAGGCAGGTCGGGACAGCCGTCAGAACAGCACGTTTCTTAGAGCAGGGAAATGAGGGGAATGACTGCGGATCTCTCTTCAGAAACAAGAGGCTAGGGGAAGTGGAATAGTGTTTTCCACGTGCTGAAAGAAAGTAAATATAGACCCAGCATTCCAAAGCCTGCGAACACGTCCTGCCGGGATGAAGATGAAACAGTCCTTTCAGTCTTTCAGACATCCCTGAGGTGAGTGGGCTGAGGAGGGGACGACTAGGCTGTCCCCAGCCCTCCCCACACAGTGGTGGCTGAGGACGTATCGTGGGCAGAGCTGGCCTCAAGCACCCCTGATACCAGGGCCTGCAGATAGGGAAAGAGCCAGAGGGAAACCCAGTGTTGACCCGGAGGGTAAAGCAATGCAGATGTCGGCTGCTGGTGAGCAGGACGCCCTCACAGTGTCCCTCCATGCTCTGTGCTCTTCATGAGGGTTGGAGCCACCACAGTGGTGTCTAACCCGCACTTGCAGAGGTCATGACACAGACGCTGAAGAGGTCCACACGGCAGCAACCTGGAAGAGCTAACTTACTCATTCTAAGCAGTCTGTGAAAAGCAAGTGTGGGTACTGCAGTCCCCGGAGCAACGGCTGAGAGGTGACGCAGTGGCACGAGAAAAACTTCACAGGCAGGACCAAGCACTAAAGCACAGCCCCAAAGAAGGCAATGAAGGAGAGCCATGTGATGAAAGGCCAAGGGAACGCCAGCAAAAGTAAGACAGGGGAATTAAGTCACAGATGCCAGAACTATGTTCTATATATGTGGTTCAAACCACCCATTAAACGACAGCGCGTCAGCCTAGATTAGGGACACATGAAGGCCATGCACATGCTGCCTGGAAGAAACTCTCCTCAAATCCCACTATGTAGGTGGGGTGGGGCAGCGGGACAGAATCACATTAAAATGTAAACACTAGTCTAAAGAACCACACGGCTTCACTGATAACAGACAAATAAACCAGCAACGAGGACCATCAACCATTTCCACTCACTTCGCAAATGGCCAAGTCACCAAAACACAGCAGCCATCAGTATGTATGCCAGACCCAAATGAGACCTAAGTTAGACCCGAATCATGTGAAGAAAAAAGCTGAAAGCAAAAACAGACCACCTAGCCAGAGAACACAGCACCCCCAGTGGCAGGGGGGACACAGGCCTGGCGAGGCCGCCGCCTCCGCCTCCTCCTCCTCTTCCTCCTCCCCCTCCTTCCCCTCCTCCTCCTCCTTTTCTGGATGTTTGCAGGGTGTGGCACTGCTATCAAGCCAGCAGGGCAGGCACCAAGGGGCCGCGGCTGGGCCATATAATACCCCGCAGCTTCGTCTTCGCTCTCAAAAGCTCACTTTGCCGTGGGCCCAGTGTGCCGTATTCTTATCCAATAGTGTATTCTCAGATTTTAAATTTCCACGTGGTTTTGCTTTTATCTTTCATGTCTTTACTGAGCTTCCTGGCTGGAAGGAGCAGGCCGTCTGGTATCTGAACTGTGTCTCACTAAAGCTCTGTGTAAAAGGAGAGAAAGATCTCGGACTGACACCTTTTGGCTTTGTGGAGAAAACCAACACCCCGAGCTCCTGCCACAGAAGACTGGCCTCCGGGAGTCAGGCAAGGTGGCTACTCAGCCCCTGGGGACAGATGCAGCCCTTGATGGGCTGCCCCTGAGGTGAGTGGGCTGAGGAGGGGACGACTAGATTGTCCCCAGCCCTTCCCACACAGTGATAGCTGGGGATCACTGAGCACTAGGAAGAGATCAGGGGGGTGGGGGGTGGGGGCTGGGGCTGGGCAGCAAGGCAGCAGCCGAATAGTCTGCTGTTGAGTGACAGTTTGTGTGTGGAGAAATGAGGCAACTGGGAATAAAGAGAAACAAGCCTGTGGCAGCCCCCCTCCCCCCACCCCCCCCCACACACACTAGAGGCTCCGGGTAAGGACCCCACCCCCACCCCACTCCTCCTCACAGCAGGCAGCAGGCACAGCTGCATGCCCTTTATCTGCCAACAGACCCCATTGTCCCTGGCTGTGCTGGGCTCTCCTGCAAGCAAACAACTTGAAAATAAACAAACAAAGAGACAATGCTCGATGCACCACAGGGCCAGAGGCCATGGTGCCTTTAGCTCAGGTTTGGCCAGGAGGCAGAGTTCAAAATTGTCCTCCAGACCACCGTGGACCCCAGGGAGCCTACCTGCCGGGAGAAGCCCCAGGCGACCTTGTGTGGTAGTCAGGACCGCCAGCCCCACACTGGACTCAGAGGCAGGGGCACGGCTGGGGTGAAGGTGCCAGAGGCTCTGCGTGCCCCCCTCCACCCCCGCAGGTGGCCAGCCCCCCGGGGCCTTCCCAGCTGCCTAGGTGCGGGGCTGGGGGCCTCCTTTCTATTTCAAGTGCCTTGCAGAGTTCGCTGCAGACAGGACGATTAGAGTGCTGCGGCAGGGGTGTCATCAGGTGGAGCCTGCAGCTTGCCACTGCAGGTGCCAGGCAGTTAAATTTCATTTTAATTTAAGACAGAGTTGCTCTGCACCCACCCTGCCCTCCCTGACATTTCTGCCACTTCCTGTGGAGCAGGTGCTCTCAGTGCCCGGTGGGAGGGCCAGGAGGGTGGGGCAGCCCAGGGGCTGCTGCCAGGACAGGCGTTGCACGCGCTCTGACCCAGAGCCCGTGCACTGTCTGGTGGCCAGTGTCCTGGAGGTGAGGCCAGGCCCTGGAGAGCACAGAACTGAGGCCAGGGCCGAGGGCGGCCAGCACGGCTGCCCTAACGTGGTGCTCCTGGGGCTAGGGTCAGGCAGGGGGCTCGAGGAGGCTGCTCCTCAGGACAGGGCCCTGGAGCAGCGCAGGGCAGGGGGGCTCGGGGAGGCCCAGGCGGCTGCAGTGGGCTTTCCTGGAGCACAGCCTTTTGTCCCTGGCACTCCCCACGCCTGAACGCGCTCCCGCCAGCTACCTGCTCGCTGTGCACCACCCGCACCCACACCTCGGTCCCAGACCCCGCTGCCTCTGGACTCCTCACCTGGGGTGTCGGCACCAACACCAACTATGCAGAGAGTGACTGCCCTTTGGGTCCAAAGGCTGCTTCCCAGGGTCCCTAAACTCTGTAGCCTGTGCTCCCTGATGACCACAGGTCCTTAGCTCTTAAAGTCCTCACTGAAATAAAATGATGTCATTCCTTGTGGTTACCCCTGTTACCTCCAGAGCAAGGCAGGACGCCAGAGGGCTCTAGCAATAGCTCCACCCCCTAACAGCGAAGAGGCATGGTGCCCACAGGGAGTGGTGCCGGCATCAGCAGGTCACCCCGCACCCCCCAAGGGGTGTGGTTCCGGCCTCTCTGCAGGACACAGTGATCCCCCGCCCCCACCTGGGAGAGGAGCCAGCCAGGCACCGAGGGGCAGCTGAGGGAGTGTCCATTGGTGAGGCCTGGAGGTCCTGCAAGCCCTCATCTGCCCACCAGTGCCCCAGGATCTATGGTACCTTTGTCCCCTGCATGTCCCCCTCAGCATGCACGGTGTATGGGCAGCCGTCCCTCTGTGGGCTGTCTGAGATGATGCGAACCTCCACTTTGGGCAGTGGGGTCCCCACGGAACCTGTGGCAGGGATGTGGACCAAAGGCAGCAGTTAGGACCAGAGAGGACCCCACCCTGGGACTCTGCGCCAGGAAGGAAGATGCAGGGGCCCACATGGGATGCGTGCAGGCTGGGCCTGGGTGACAGCTGCCCACCGCAGCAGTGCTGCCCCGGCACCCGGCCACTTCCACACAGCTGATCCAGGACCTTGGAAGGCTCCCAGGGACCATGGCAGGCACACGAGGAGGAGCTGACGTGAGCCAGGAACAGAGGAAAGCAGGATTTACTGGTGCTGCTGCCAAGCACAGGGCTGGAAGTCCAGAGTCAAGGCAAGCAGGCACCGAGGCTCACCCGCCAGGTGCCCAGGTTCTGCTCGGCACCCTGGGCGACACCTGTGCTGTGGGTTCACACCCTGTGCTCACAAGAGGGAGGCAGAACC
Organism: Capromys pilorides; assembly: GCA_004027915.1. Lineage (NCBI taxonomy): Eukaryota > Metazoa > Chordata > Mammalia > Rodentia > Capromyidae > Capromys > Capromys pilorides. Next base: position 12,931 of record PVKN010004437.1, read on the forward strand.
CAGTGCCCACGCCATCTGCCCAGCCCAAGATGGCACTGGTACAGCACCAAGTCAGCACAGGCTGATCTAGTGACCCTGGTTCACATGACACTGGGGCCAGCAGAGCAGGGCTGGCAGGGGATCCACACATGAGCATCATACTGCTATCCTCATGGCCATGCCACCGGGAGGCTCGCTCTGAGGCTGCAGGGCCTTTATTTTTACCATCAGAATCAATGGGGCCCCACCAGGGACAGAATCTCCAGGAGGGCAGATTAATGCATTCCCGCCGGACCCCTAGCAAGGCCCATCCATGCCAGCCTGTCCTGGGCGAGGACCAGGCCCCCACTCCAGCAGTCCTGCTGCAGAGGCCGAGGGCTTGTCTTTCCTCTCCCATCGTCTAGGCCACCTGGCCCTGCAGCTTCTTCTCCCATGTCCCGTCTGTCAGCGAGGGACCAGGAGGTGGACAGGAGGCTTCCTGCCATGCTCTGGCTGCAGGAGGTGCCCTTGGTCAGCCTGAGGCAGCTCCTCTGGGGCTGCGAGTTCTGCCCTGCAATGACTGCGTGTGCGGGACCCAGAGCCTCAGCGAGGACAGAGCCAGCAGAGAGCGCTGCCTGGGGAGGGTGGCCCCTGCCGAGCCTCCACTGGCACCTTGGGGCACCATGGCGGGACTGGAGCACCGGAAGGCAGCCTGCTGTGCACGAGGACGCCAAGTCCCATTTCCCGAGGGAATCCTGTAGCGGGACACTGGATCAACCGCTCTGCCGGAGCATCCTCCCTCTCACTGCTGTCCTTCTGGACCCCACCTGGGCCATGCAGGGCACCTCCCAAAGAGGGCACGCGAGTTGTGCCCAGCAGGCTGGGAACTGCACTGAGGAGGAAGCATGGCTGGGCATCTGTGGGTTTCCTGAGCTTCACCGTCCTGGAGGTCAAGAAGGTCCTGAGATGCAGCCAGCAAGGGCAGCCACGCGGACACAGACCACAGGAGGGAGGAAAGGGTGCCTGGCACTGACCGCTGCACTGTCAGGCTGCAGGTGACAGAGGTGGCACCATCATCTCCCAAGGTAACTTTGCTTGGTCTCCTCACCAGCATCTGGCAAGCCAGCGAGGGCACCCTGGGTGCGTCTGGTCTCAGCCCAGCTGGAGAGTGGTCAGCCAGGGTGTGCAGCCTCGGCTTGCTCTTCAGCGCACAGGAGCTGGGGCACAGTGCCCACCCTCGCAGCTGCCCCTTCTCCTCACTCGCCCACTTCCTCCTGTACCATTACCCACAAAGCTACCGCGGATCCCACACTTGCACAGGGATCATGGCCAGGAGATTCACGGGGAAGGAGCTGCCATCCAAGAAGGACACTCGGCTGGAGGTAGGGCAGAGACAGGGCCTGTGCCATGTGCCGTGTGCCGCTGAAGGGACAAGCCTGTCCTGGCCAGCAGGTCGGCTGAGCGAGGGGCAGCGTGGGGCTCTTCCACCCTCGGTGCTGTCCTCAAGCAAGGCTCTCTGCTTGTTTTTCCCAAACAGCCCCAGGCTTAGCAAAGGCCATACTGGCCTCCAACACCCAGCCCCCTGTACTCTCGAATGCCTCTGGATCCCATGTCGCTGTCAGCAGGAGTTTATGATGGCCTGAGCCCCTGCTGCCCTCCACCAGCCCATGACCCGCACCTGGCCCCATCACCTGCACAAGGACCTCCACATTATGCTGATGCACAGAGAAAGATAAAGGAACCAGAAGCCAGAGTGCTTCTGAGCACAGGCAGGGCCTGCCTGGCTGAGTGCAAAGCCCTGAGGAAGGCAGACAGCAGCCCAGGGTGACGCCACACACGGCCAGCCACCAGAGGGACTCGAGTCGCAGACAACCTCCACACACACAGCCGGAGGTGGCAGCCTGTCAGAGACAGGGGGAGAGCACACCTGTCCTTGCAGGTGGGACGCAGGATGGCCCCCAACAGGACAGGTTCAAACACCTGGCCACACCCCAGGCCAGGTTTGCACCTGAGAGAATAAACCTGCGTGCACCCGGGAAACCTGCATGCATATGCACAGCACGACCACCTGTGAGCAACGGCCCTGACTTAGGAAGAAGCTGGATGCGCTTAGGTAGGGGCCAGGCTCAGAACGGTGCTGCACAGACACCCTGGGTCAGAAGGGGACGAGCTCAGGACACAGGCAGACGTGCACCTCTGGGAGAAAGGGCAGCGTGACGACGCTCAGAACACGGCGCTGCACAGGTGGAGGGCCTGGCCTTGGGAGGGCCAGGGGCCACCTCTGCATCCCTTGGAAGAGTCCTCCTGGCCCTCCCTGCCCCCTCCTGGCCTGCACAGGGGAGGGGGAGGCAGAGGGTGGTGCCTGAGATGGCACAAGATGGCGCCCAGGGCTTGGATGAGCTCAGGGACAGTGGGGAGGAGGCAGCAGGGGCCTCACCTACCTGGCAGACGAGCCCCAACCAGGGGGCTGGACAGGGCCATGCCGATCTCGGTCATGCCATAGCGCTCCAGCAGCGTGTGGCCCGTGGCGCTCTTCCACCTCTCTAGCAGGGGGGCAGGCAGGGCGGCTGAGCCGGACACCATGAGCCTGGGGACAGAGACGGGGTCAGCCTGGAGCACGCCCTGCCACGGTGAGGCACATCGTGCTTCTGAACTCAGGATGAGAACAGTTTAGGCAACAGCAGCTCTGCTCGTAGAGAGAACTTGGTGTATTTCAGAATGTGAACAGGTTAGGACAAAACAGCTTCGGGTCTTTGGCGGCACCTTTGCAAAGACCTACTATGCTGTGCCCTAAACGGCTGTAACAGGGCAATGGTGGTAATGGGGACCAGGGAGGGCAGGCCGGGACTCAGACAGCACCCCATCGTGTCACCCACGGGCCCAGCAAGCCTGGCCTGGCCCTGGGCACAGGCACTGTGGGAGGAGGCTTGAGGACCGCGCCTGTCCCCACGACAAGGTCTCTGGCCCCTCGAACGTCTTCACAAGAGTAACGTGCGATGCCAAGGGTTTGTCTGGCCGGCTGGAATCCCAGAGGGACAGAGGTGTCACCACGGCTTCCCCAGATCTCACCTGATGATGGTGAGTGAGCCTGGGCCAGGGACACACTGATTTATACCTGCAATTTTACTATGGTTTTTTTGCCCTGGGGATGTAAGCCAGGGCCTCACACGTGTTAGGCAAGTGCTTTATTGCTGACCACATTCCCAGTCTTTTTTCAATAATGTTTTGGGACAGAATCTTAAGTTGCCCAGGCTGGCCTTGAGCTTTTGATCCTCCTGTCTCAGCCTCCTGACCAGCAAGACTGCAGGTGCATGCTACCACACCCAGAGAGCACTTGGCATTTTAAATTCAAGCAGCCGGGCCACCCCAGGCAGCGCTGGTCCATGTGTTCCATGGTACTGTCCTTGCAGGGGTTCTGGAACACTTGTGGTACACTTCCTGTGGGCATCTGCACCCTGGAGAACAAGCCGAATCTCCAGCACATGGGTGTGGAGCAGCCTCACACCACAGGTGACCCACAGATAGCTCTACTGGGAGGCAGATGGCCATCCAGGGCAGTGGCCAGTGGCCCAGGCAGGAAGGCTGGCACAGCCATAGCCCAGAAAGAAAGCCAGGTCCCCACATCTGTCCTGTGTATAATACAGCACAGGGCAGGGAACAGAGGCAGAGATACTATCAGAGAGAAAGACGGGACCCAAGGGGGCACCACACATGAGCCAGCAGTGACCCTATAGAATGGCACAGATGAAGACAGGGCTCCTGGGCTTCACAGTGGCCTTGCCAACTTGCCACTGCTATGCTTCTGGCGTGGCAGGGAAGGCTCGACCCAGTTACCTGAATCTCTCTTCACAAACTGCACGCACAAAATCCTGGACGTGAGGCTGAGTGAAGTGTTCATCATAGTAATCCAGCAACTTGGAGTAAATGGTGGGCACCGCCATAAACACGTTGACTCGGGGAGTTTCAGAACTGAGGAACTTCTCCCAAACCTAGGGACATGGAAGGGAGCCATGTAAGGAGCCAAGACAGCGGATGGAGCAGGACGCCCACAGAGGGATCCTGGGCCCAGCTGCTGCTCTGCACAGCTGCCCCAAGGTAGGTCAGAGGGCTGCAGGGCAGGAGTCCACTCTGCGGAGGGAACACTCGTGTGCAGCTCTGGAGGAGGGACAGCCCAATGAGTGGAGAGGGGACGAGGGTTCCATCTTCAGCTGGAGTGGGGGTGGCCTGGGACTTCCTCCAGCTGTGCAGGGAAGGCCTGGTGACCACACTTGGGGAGCTGGGCAGCAGCCCTGGGACGGCTGCAAGCTGAGCCTGCTTGGCGGTGGCACAAAGCTGGGCTTCTGCTCAGCAGGGAGCTCCAGTGGGCTCCGCGTATGACTCCACCACCACCTCGGCTTTCTACAGAGATGCTTAGATCATGCCCTGGCTAGTTTTCGCCACGCCATCCCAGGGCAGGCATTGCCCACCAGGCACCGAAGACCAGGTGGGCCAGGTCTGTGCCCTCTCGCCAGCCTGCCCTGGAGTGACTCTGTCCTCCTGCTGCCCAGGAGAAAGCAAGTGGCTCTGAGACATGACTGTGCTCCCCATCCTAACGCCAAGCACATGGGTAAGAGAGGCGCGGCTCCTGCTCATGGGAACGAACTTGCAGAGCCTTGGGCAGAGCCTTGGCTGGCGCAGAAGCCAGGACGGCAGGACAAGGACGCGCGGGAACAGGGTGGGGTGAGGGAGCTCAGCGCCCAGGTGAGCAGAAGAGGAATGTGGCCTGGGAGGAACCCCAGCATCCAGGGAAAAGCCATCGTGAAACTCTGGGTCCGCAGCCTGAACCAAGACAGGCTGGTCAGACACCAACAGATGCATTGAAGGGCAAAGAACCCACATGTGCGGCTTTGCGCAACACCAGGAAATGGAACGGCCCGGCGGGTGGCCGGGAGGGTTCCCTGACCAGCTAGGATTTCAATAAAATCCCCGGCGAGCTTCACCGGGCTGAAATGGACAGCAGACTCACAGGCCAGGACCCAGAGGAGCCCAAGTAGGTCTGCAAAGGAAGAGCCAAAGCAGAGAACCCACAGCCCAGCTCCAAACTCACAGCAGCAGCAGCCGCAGCCGCAGCCGCAGCCAGCGCCACAAGGCCCTGGTCAGGACACCAGGCCCAGGGTATAGAGCAGCACATGATAGGTCTGGGCCCAGGTGGTGCCAAGTGATCCATGGGGAAAGGAGGACCTTCCCAGACAAGGATGCCGGGCCACTGGATGCCGGGCTAGCTGGGCTTCAGGCCCTGTGCTCATCACACCTAAACCACACTAGAGAGAACCGGAGACCCGGATATACGCTTTCAACCACAACGCTTCTAGGCAAAAACCAGATCTGCTCTTGGGGGTGACAGCACTGTGGCCATATAGGGACACCCGCCCACACTCCTGTGCCACTGCAGACATGGACAGGTAGCAGGGACCCTGCAACACCGCCGTGGCCCTGCCACTTCCCTCAGGTCTCACACACAGCCTCAGGCCCAGCCCTCGGAGCTGGCACTGCGGAGCACAGGACACTACCAACACGCGCTTACGGATCTGCAAACCCTAGACTGACAGGCTGCAGGGGAAGCACTAATCGTTTTCCGCCAGTGTGTGTTTGTTTTTAGGTCACACTGACTGTACAACCTTGAGAAAACCCCAGTGAAGTGCCAAGAGCGGGCATGGGCTGAGGCCTGGCTCCCTCCAAGGACAAGGGGCCCCATGGGTAGGCTGACTAGGACCCCACCCAGCAGGGAGAGGCAAGGAGAGGAGCCAGGCCTACGGGAGCTCCAGGAATGTATGGGCTCTCTTGACAGGCATAGGAGCCCCGCTAGGCCTGGAACAGTACCTGCAACTGCTGCCCACATAACCACAGCAGGTTCTCCCTGAGAGGACTGGGGCAGACCTGGAGAGCCTGACCTTACTCCAGAGTAGGGCCAGGTGCCTGGGGTGGGGGTGCAGGCCAACTCCCTGGAGCCCAAGCCCCAGCCTCCTCCAGAAAGGAGGCCCCTGGAAGGCCTAGGGGCCATGGAGGCCATGCCGCAGCAACTGACCCTCCCCGCAGGGGCCTTCCTGCGCTCCAGGCCCAGTCCACTCCACCCCACCAGCTCCACGTCCCATGCCCGACTACAGTCCCACCTGCACGCACACATGAAGCCTTTACCTCCTGGGTCCCCTGCCAGATGTGCACCTTTGTCATGGCTAGCTCAGCATCACCTCCCCCTGCCTGCTTAGCCCGAAAGTGGTGTCCACACGTCCGTGGCATTGACCAGACAGGCAGCGACGGAGCATCCAGGCTGAAGGGATAGCCACAACAGCCTGTGACATCACAGTCATCCCCACTGAGAGGAGGGCTATAGGTCTTGCAAGGCCACATGCCCTGTCACCATGTCCAAGGCTGCATCTGGACACAGGGCAGCCTCCTAGGCCACAGCAGCCCTGTGCTTGATCCCACACTTCACAGGACATGCAACACAGGCTTGAGGAATGCAACTCCACCTGCGCTGTTCCTAGGAGTCACTGAGCCTGGTCCTGTGCCCACAGCAGCCTGGGGCAGGGGCAAAATACTGGAAGGGACAAGCAGTGAGACGAAGGCATCCCCCCAGCTGAGGGACAAAAGGAAGGCTGGCTGCTGACAAGGACCAGTGTCCACGTCTTCTTCCCTGCTCCCTAAGGCTGCCCCCCGTGAGGGGCCAGGGGTGCTGCAGGAGGAGATGGGAGAGGACCCCAGGCCCTCAGCAGGCACCTTGCAGGACAGCAGGGGGCAGCTGACACTGGAGGAGAAGCCCCACCACCACCAAAGCATCTGGACACTGGCAAAAGCAGGCAGTGCCAGAGCCAAGCTCAGCCAGGCAAAACCCTCAAGGCCCATGCCACAGGCCTGCCTCACCATGACGCCAGCTCCAGCAGATGACACCAGTCTCTGTAGGGTTCCCCGCCCTGGCCTCCCAGTGTCTGCCCCACCAGGCTCACCTGCTGGGCATTGAACTCGGGCAGCATCACGCAGGTGGCACCCACCCAGAGTGGGCACAGCAGCTTGTTGACCACGCCATGCACATGGTGCAGCGGAAGGACATGAAGGATCACATCGTCACTTGTCCATGCCCACGCGTGGACCAGCCCAGTCACCTGCAGGGATGAGGCACAGCTTGAGGACAGTGCAGGTGCGGAGGAGGGAGGTGCGGCTGTCCTGGGGAAACTCGGTGGGCGAGCAGCTCTGCCCTGATGAGTACCGGACCACGGAGCACAGAAACCATGCCAAGACCAGAAGACGACAAACAAAGCCCGACCCCCAGGCCTGGTTCCAGCCAGCCTCCCGAATGGCCAGTCCCTGAGACGCCCCACGCCCCAGTGGACAGCACACAGTGCGTGGCCATTCTACCCTCTGCGATCCTCTGCCACCAAATATTTCAGCACAGTCTGCAGGGTGGTGACACTACAGAAAAGGAAAGGCCCAGGCCATGGGGAGGCCACTGTCCCCAGGCCGATGGGCCACACTCACCATGGCTGTGAGGTTGCGGTGGGTGCTTAGCACACCCTTGGGCTGCCCCGTGGTCCCGCTGGTGTAGAAGATCATGGCACCCCGGTCTTGCCACTGGTGCTCCTGCACGGGTGCTGCTGCCTCAGGCTCCTCGGGAGCCCCGTGGTAGACTGTGGGAGGGAGGGGCAGGAGTGGAACCCCCAGCCTCTCGGAGACTGGGCCCACCAGCTGCAGGTACTCTGGCCCGGCCAGCACCACGGAGCTCTGGGAGTCCCTGATGAAGTACTCCAGCTGTGCCTCGGGGTGTTTCCGGAAGAGGGGCACTGCGATGCCACCACTCATCCACGCGGCCCACTGGGCGACGACGTAGGAGACGTCGTTAGAACACAGGAAGGAGATCCGCTCTCCTTTCAGGTCTCCGTCCTTGCAGCTGCGGAGCCTGTGCACCTCCTGGGACAGGCGCAGGCTGTGGAGGTACAGGTCCCGGTAGGTGTGGCGGCCATGCTGGTCAATGAGGGCAATCCTGTCCCCAAAGGCCAGGGCCTTGGTGAAGATAGGGGTGGGTCCTCCTGAGTGGGCACCAGGGGTCACGTGCAGGAGGCAGCGTCCTTGGTGCCTCCCAGGTGCTGGACGGCAGGAGGCTGCACTGCAGACCAGGCGCCAGAGGGGCAGGGTCACGCGGGGCGCCATGGCCCCGACAAGCATCCTGTGCAGCTGTGGAGGAAGGACAACATGTTAGCGCTACCAGCTTCCCCGCCAGTGTTGAAGCTCCCTCCAGGCCCCTGGCGCACAGGCCCCGCTGGAGTAAGCTCTGTGTCCGGGAGGCCCCATGGCCCATGGCTCAGCTCCTCATTTCACCTCTGGTTTAGTTTTCTTTTTTTGGTCCCAGGGATAGAAGTCAGGACCTTGTGCTTGCCAGGCCAGCACTTTGGTTTAAAGTTTTCAAAAGCATCCAAGACCCTGACACAGTGAAACACACTCAGCTGGCCAAGGGGAAGCAAAGCGATGTCAGTGTCTTGGGGAGTGAATCTTCGGTGTGGGCTTGGGAACTCGAGCCAGGACCACCAGGTCCCAAGTGTGGGCTCCTCGAGAGCTGTGTCGACCCTGGAGCCCGAGGCCACACCTGGAGCCACTGCTGCCACCACTGTGTGCAGAGGGTGCCAGCTCTTGCAGAACCTGTGGCACAGCTGAGCTTTATTACTGTTCTAAAATGTAATCAGTTGTGTTTGTGGTGCTGGACTGGAAGCTAGAGCTCCATGCAGGCCCAGCAAGGCTCCGTGTCAGGCAGGTGCAAGTGGGGGCAGCTGCTGCTGTGTCAGGTAGAGCTCTCCCCTGCCCCACACAAGACCATGACCCCTGACCAGAGCAGCCAGCAAACACAGCCTCGCCAGGAGCAGGGCCGGGATCCTACTCCAGCTCAGACAGCAGCATTCCCAGCCCACCTCAGCAGTTCCGAGCAGCCACCCAGGCTGGACGCCGGTCCCGCTCTGCATGGGGGGCAGCTGACCATGCGGCGCAGGACATGCGATCCTGGGCCCCACGCCAGCTGCACATCCCTCCTCCTGGCACCAACTTCAGTCCCCTGCCAACTCCTCCCGCCTTGGCCTCACAGCGGGAAGGGGTCAGCATCCCTCCCAGGGAGCCCCGTGCAGAGTCCCGGTGCTGCCCCTAATCAGAGTAACTTGTGATTGTAGCCACGGGCCTGGGAGGACTTCCTGGGTGTTCTGCAGACAGTGATAGTAACATTTAACTCCCTTCAACGTTTTCATCTTCTAACGCCTTCACCAACCACGCAGCTGACAAAGCGAGTGCTCATCCTACCTCACACTCTGCTCCTGCATCCCATGGGCCCCGCCTCCCCCTGTAGGCCCAAGCTTGTGTGAGCGGGAGAAACAGCGCAGAGAAACGGTAGTACACAGCGCCCACAGTGGGCAGACTGACTGGTCCCATGGGGGCACCAGGCGTAGCCCTGAGGCTTCGGATGCCACTGAGTGCCAAGGACCTCATGCCACACTCCCAGGCTGCACACAGTCAGTTTTCTGTGGATGGAAGCTGTGTGCCTTGCCCCGTCCATGCGGGCCCAGGGTGACCGCGGTGGCTGCTGCCTCACCAGCTCCAAGTCCCCGGCCAGGGTCCTCTCTCCCATGTCCTGCACACCCGACAATCTCCCTGTCCTTGTAACTCACCAGGAAACATGTTTGCCCTCAACTCTGAAAGCAGATGATGCGCAACACTGCTTAATTACCTGGCAACCGCCTCTCGGCCTTTTGGCTGAGAACAAGTGTAACTACCTAGCAAGACACACTCCCCAGAAAAGAGGCGAGACCTGCAGCTCACCGAGCACCTGAGCTCTGCATCCCCTCGGGGCTGCTGCTGCCTTCTCCTCCAGGGGCTTGCACTGGGTTTGGAGCCTCTGGCCAGGGCCGGGGGGAGCCCACGATGGCTTCTGCCCAGCTCTGTGTGGCTGCACCCCTGAACGGCTGCTCTGCCACTGGCCTGGTCTACCCACAGCCTGGATCTCTGCTTCACACGGGGGAGCAACAGGACGTGGGTGTGAGGGGTGCTGCCCAGGAAGGCAGGCGGGCTTACGGAAGGCACAGGCAGGGCTTAGGCTCCTTTTCCTCCCTCCTTCCTCCCTGGTGCAGGCAGGAACCATGAGTTCAGGAGGACCTGTGCCTGAGGCCAGAGTCTGGAGACCGGTGGCCAGAGACTGGCTGAGTGACGTTTGGGTTCAGCTCCCAGAGTCCTGCAGCTGAGAGTCCAGGAGCGGGGTGCGAGGAGCAGCTTTTCTGGAGTGTGGAGGGGCAGGGCATCCAGGCAGGAAAGCAACAACCAGCTGGGCACAGCACTGAGCCTTCTCCACTCATCCTGCAGGGCCATGCTATGTGTCATGCCACACGTGGCCCCAGAAACACGGTCTCCTCCTGGCCCCACATCCTGCCTTGGGCCTGGGGTCCCTAGGCGTCAGGTGCCCAGTGCTGCCCCCAGTGGTCCAGCACTCAGACCAGCGCTAGGAGGTGCTCAGGGCCACCCATAGGCACTGTCTCCCCAGCCCCATCCTGCGAAGGCCAGGGAGGGGCTTGGCTCAGCACTCAGGAGTTTTCACTGTGGAATCCCAAGTACCAGAAAGCTTAAAGGTGGATGAGGCCCTTGTGTGTCAGAGACCCCAGATCCAGGCAGGGAGCTCACATGCATGTGATTTGACTCTGGAACCAGGGAGGCCTAAGCCCCATGGCCCAGCTGCGGACTGGACAGAACGAGCTGGTGGCCAGGGCTGAGTGCAAAACTGCCAGTGGGGGAAAATGTCCTAGCTAAAAAATAAGATGTGAGGACAAACACCCAATGCTCGCCAGGCAGCAGGAACTATGGGTAATTTTTATTTTATTAGCACTCATTTTCTTCCAACATTGGAACTAAAAAAATAGTGGCATTTTTTGAAAAATAGAGCTACTTCAAATTCACCATTAATTTTTTTTTATCCCAAAATGAAAGGACAAAGCAGGCATGGTGTTCCCGGCTCATACCTGTAATCCCAGCACTCTGGGAGGCTGGGACAGGAAGCTCACAGCTTAGTGCAGGGGCAGAGTTCAATCCCCCATACAGCAAAAGAGAGGGGGGCGATTTTTGCGTTAGATGGTGGATGCACAAGGTGTCCTCACTGCACTTCTCACATTGATAGATGTCAAAAAAAATGAAGACATTCTCCTCATAATTAAACCTGCTGGTTGAAAGGTTTATGGAGACTTTGAAGACATAAGTGGTGACAGGGTGAGTTCATTCAGTTCTCTAGCCCTAGAGACCTGGGCCGCCCCGAGGGCTGGGTGGGGTGGTGCCCGAGCAGTCAGCCAGCAGCACAGCAGTGGGAGCACCGCAAGCTTCGGGGCCGCTGAGCTGGCCGTGCTGGGCCGAGGGCAAGAGGCTCCGCTTTCCCTGGCAGTCCAGAGCCCTACAGGCTGGAGGAGCTCCTGCCCTACAGCCCCAGATGGCAGTGTGGTCGGCAGCTGAATTAGATAGAAACATTATAGGCAGTCAGACAGGGCCAGGCCCTCAAGGACGACATGGAAGACAAGGTGACTTTCCAACTAGAGACAGATACTCCTCCGCCATGAGCCAGATCTCAAGACAAGAGTAAACAGAAGCAACTACATACTTCCTTAAGGGTGGGCATCAGGGATTGATATGCTAAATAGGTATCAATCACCTTGAAAGAGCCTGGAAAGGGTCATGAGCCCAAGCTCACTAGGTGGTGTTCTTGCCTGCTTGCTATGTGCCTTGCCTTCCCACTGGATCCTGATTTTAATCTATTTTACCTGAGCAATGGTGCTTGTTATCTCATTGGTTGACCACAGTTTTGTCCCACCTCATACCCACCCAAGCGAGTTCCCACATCTTCTTCACAACCTTAGACCCACCTCACCACATGGTTTTCCTCTATAAAGTCCCTGGAAGAGAGAGCTTCCCAGGGACACACACTCGGGACCCCCTTCCTGTCCCTCTTGAACAGGAGCTCTTTCCCTCAATAAATACGTTTTGCTCATTACCTCCATTTGTTCCTAAAATTCATTCTTCGGTTTTAGAGAGCACGAACTCGTCCCAGATACTTTTCAGCTTGCAGATCAGTTTTCTCTATATCATTTAGAGGTTCCCTATTGGAGGTCATCCACCCCAGACCAGTTTTTTCTTCCTGCATCAGCAGGACACAGCCCAGATCCAGGGAGGTATAGCCCTAGCCAGGGAGGGGGCCATTGGGAGGTTGGCCTCTGGGCTGATGGTCAAGGAGTTAGGGCAGGGCGTGGAGCAGAGGAAGGGGGTACTGTGGGTCCTCTCCACCCTGACGCAGGTTACAAAGCCCCTCCAGGCCAGCAGCTGCATGCACCTGGCCTCAGCTTTGCCTGGGCAGAGGTACCTGGCATTGCTGCGCAGAGCCTGGATGTGGTGTGGAGCTCTCTAGGCTGGGTGATCATGGGATCCAGGGTCCCTGACTGCTCCAGGGGGCAAGAGCCTCTTGGCGTTCTAAGCAGGTTCCCAAGCCAGGTCACAAGGACACACTCTCCTTGGCTGCTTCCAGGTGCAGACAAGACTGGGGAGGGCAGAGTTGGGCATTCACACAGGCCAGACTGCGGTGGCACCCTGCCCTGCTTTGCCTTACCCACCTCCACCTTTTCCAACTTCCCAAGAGGTGGACAGTGATGCTGCCGGCCTTGGTCCCACACCAGAGCCTGCTGCTGCCACAAAATGACTCCCTCAGCTGGTGTCTTCTAAACAAGCAAAATCACACATGGGGATCAGCCCAGTGCCCGGCTCACGGCCTCTGCACCCTGGCACTTTCTGTCCTCAGCCTGCATAGGCCGGGTAGACTCGGTCACCACTCCTCCTGGAGCTCAGGTTGTTTGCTCAATGTGTATCTGTGGCTTGCCAGGTTGTTTTCAAAACTGCACTTTTAAGTAACAGGAGTCACATTACATTCACAAGCAGGACATTTAAATTACAAAACCCAGAGGGAAAAACAGACTCCACACATATACCCACTTCAGGAAGCGCAGGGGTGCTTATAAACACCACCTGGAAGGGCTCACACAGCCCCCCAGCCCTGAAGCCCCCTGGGACAGGACGGCAAACCCCAGCCACACAGCTCACCAGGCGCAGGCAGGACTCAGCCTCCTTCAAGCCCCGGGAAGGACCGAGCTGCACGGCACGGCGTCTGGGCTTCTCCTGCCCTGTCCTGAGCACCTTTCTTCCCTTCCTCCAAGTCCTATCCCTCCATGCAGCCCGCAGCCCTGCACCTGCAGCCTGCTACCCAAGCTGGTGTTGAGCTGTGGCGGAGCAAGGACACGAGTTCAGTCTACACTGGCAGCATGGTGACCCCAGGACTCCTGGTCTGACCTCTGCACCCGCCCTCTCCTTACGGGGCCACTCACTCACCTTCTCCCTTAGAGCCTGTCTGGGCAGCTGGGCAGGAACCGAGTCCGACAGCTAACATCGTCCCCAGTGAGATGCGTGCGTCCTCCCATTGCGTCCCCGAGCTGTAGTGCTCTGGAGGCAAGTTCCAGGCACAAATGTTCCGGCCTACCCAGGTTCTCAACCAGTTGTCACCCCAATACCTGTGTGCAGACCTCACCAGATCCTGCTGTCCTCGATGGCCCCCGAGAAGCTTGTGTACTATTCATTTAGCAAGACAGCCAGGGACCAAGGGCCTGTGAGTGTCATGCACACTCCCGAGGGAGGGCAGTGGGCCCCCATTCCCATGGGTGCCGGGCCTGAGGCTGGGTGCTGCGCTCTGCCAGCACCAACAGGAAGAAAAGTCACTGCCGTTTCCCTGGCCAGGATGGGGGCTAGACCGGAGACACCTTTGCAACTGTGGGTCATCCACACCTGCCTGCTTGGGGCCCACGCATGTGTGGAGGCACCGCCCTGGGGAAATTGAGCGGGTCACTGTCACCGCCCACCTCCCCTGCCCTGAGCTCTGTCTGCCCGGCGCACCGTCTCTGGCCTCCTTGGCCTCCTTTTCAATGCTTCCAAGCAGGAAAGGACATGATCCCATGTCCAGAATCACAGCTGAGGGCAATTTTTTGTTTCCAATTTGGGGGAAGGAACCTGTGGCTAGGAAACCTCCCTGTGGCCACACAGCCACACTCCCCACCATCTCACTTTTAAAAAATTGTTTAAAATCATTTATTTATTTATTTATCTATATATCTATTTATTTATTTATTTGATATAAGGTCTCAGAATATAGCACAGACTCATAGTGATCCTCCTGTCTCAGCCTCCCCAGTGCTGGGATTACAGGTGTGTCCCGCCACATCTGGTTTTGGTTGCTAGCACTGTATGCTGTACTGGTGATTGATTGATTGATTGATTGATTGATTTTGCAGAACCAGGGATTGGACTCAGGATCTTACACTTACCAGGCAGGAACTTGTGCCTCTGAGCTATCTCCCCAGTCCCCCCACCCCGCTTTTTTTTTTTTTTTTTTTTTTTGTGGGACCGGGGATTGAACTCAGGTCCTTGCATTTGCCAGGCAAGCGCTTATTCGACTGAGCTATCTCCGCAGCCCCTGTACTGGGGATTGAACCCTGGTCCTTGCACTTGCCAGGCAGGCTCTTAGACTGTGAGCTATCTCCCTAGCTCCTCTTACTTTCTGAGAGAGGGTCTCTATGAGTTGTCAGGACTGGCTTTGTGTGCACAACCCTCTTGGAGTTTTAGGGCAGAGCCCACGGGGAAGACTCCAGCTCAGGAGAAGAGCCATAGGAAGGGCAGGAGAGCAGCGTTAGTGAGCATGGCTGTGCTGGGAAGCCCAAATAAAAAGGCTCGCTGTCTTCAAGGCGCTGGGAGAGCCTCAGGGATTCAGAGAAACAGGGAACAGAGTCAGGGGCTGGGTCTGCCCGGCTGGCCATGTCCTGCTGCCGTGTCCCAGCAGGTGCGGAGGCCACCACGATCGTCTCACCCTGGGAACTGCTCTGTGGTCTGCAGGGCTCCACTCTTCCAGGGTCTGTGCAGTGGGTCCTGCAGCGTTAGGACAGTGATAGGAGATATCTAGGCGACCTCACAGGGGTTTTGCAAAGGCTGGTGCCCAATGTCCCTGCAAGCCCTTAGCACTGGTTAATGAGACCATTACAATAGCTAAATCAGAGATACTGTGGGCCGTCAGACAGGGATGGTCCTGCAGAGGTCAGTGCAGAAGACAGTAAGGCCAGAGGTGCATTCACGGAAGACCTGACTTCGGGAAAAAGAGGAACTACTCACCCACACGCTTCCTCTAGGGATGAATAGCTGGGACTTCTGTGTGTGTGTGCCAAACTTGGGACCTCAGTGATTGGTATCCTAAATAGACATCAATGACCGTGCAGTGGAGGATGAAACCTCCTTGCCCACCTCTTCCAGAAAAGTGTTTGCTATGTTGTTTCTCCATTTCTTCCCCATGTAATCACTATCGTCCTTACCACTCTACTTAAGGGACACTTACTGTTTGACCATAGTGTTGTCCCACCTCACACTCATCCTGTGATCGTCCGTTGGATCACTGTTACCTAAACGACTATACTCATAATCTTATTAGTTTTGTCCCACCTTAAGCCCACTTCACCTTGGGGTTTGGCTCAGTAAACATCCTTGACACATGGAGCTGGTGGGCAATCTACTTTCCGGGCCCCCTTCGGTCCCTCTTAGACAGAAACTTTCTTTTTCTCTTTCAATAAGTTCTTCCTACTCTTAACCTCCATTGCTCTGGAATTCGTTCCTCGATTTTCGAGAGCACAGACTCGATGTTTCGGACATCTAGCCACTTGGGAGTTTCTTACCCTATAGCAAGCTGTCAGTGTCCTTGGTCTACAAGGGTAAGTTTACAGCTCATGGCCTCTGTTCCAGACACCCCTTAATGCAGTAGCTGCGAGCAGAGGGGGCGGGTCTGACCCAAAGCCTGAGTTGATGACAGATAGCTACTGAATAAGGCAGACAGGGAAGTTCCACCTTGATTCTGTTAAAGGGAGAAAGAAACTCCCAACCTGCTAAATGTCCAGTAGGAGCTCACATTCTCTAAGATCAAAGAATGAATTCAGTAGCAATTAAGAGCAGAATATATTTACTGGGGAGGGAAAGCTTCTGTCTGAGGGTGACAGAAGGAATCCCAAGTTGGCTGCCGAGGATCTGCCCTTCCTAGGGATTTTTTTTTTTTTTAATGGTGGGACTGGGGTTCAAACTCAAGACCTTGCACTTGCCAGGCAGGCACTTATGCCACAGAGCTATCTCCTCAGCCCCCCTAGGGATTTTTTATAGAGCAAATCGTAAGGTGAGGTGAGTCCAAGGTGGGGGAAAATAGGAAATCACAAGGCAGGGAACAAGGTGGGACAAAGCCGCAACGAGCCAATAAGATTACGAGCATAACTGCTACCTAAATGACTAGAATATTGATTGTTGGGAATTAAAGAGGATCAGATAGGGAAGTCACTTAGCGAGAGGCGGTGAAACAAAACAGGGCTCTTCAAGGCAGGAGCTGGGTCGGTCAGGGGCTCTCCCTGGCCTTCTCAAGGTGGTTATCAGTCACAGTTGCTTGTCTTAGGAGGTATGTGGTGCCTCCATTTCATCTCTAGTCCTGAGCAGGAGGTGTCTGTCTCCCCAACAAGGGCAAGGTGTGCCGTCTTCCCCACTCTCTCCCCGTGGGCCTTGCCCTGTCTGACTGCCTATAACTTTTCTACCCACCTTAGTTGTTAGAACACTTTTGCATAGGCTCAGCCTCCAGGGCCCTGTCACGCTCCTGCTCTACCTCCCACGCAGCTGGGGTTGCAGACCTGTGACACGGCCCCTGCCCACATGAGTATTAGTGGGATCACAGCTTCCCAAAGTCAGCCTTGCAAGGGCCCAGTCAGAACATAGATTCCTAGGACTGGGGAGATAACCCCAGTGGTCTAAGTGCCTGCCTGGAAAGCACAAGGACCCATGTTCAGTTCCAGGTACCACATGCTGTCCTGGCCCTAGAACCCTGGCGAGCTGTGCTGGCCACGGAAACCAGGCGTGGTGGCACACGCCTGTCATCTCAGCTCTGGGAACTCTGAGACAGGAGGATCACTATGAGTGCCAGTTGTGTAGCAAGACCTTGTATCAAATAAATAAAATACTTTTAATAAGAAAATATTTTGTGTAATTTAAAATATTTATTGATTCATATTTTCTAGAAATACTGTACTTTTAAATAAATCATCAAAGGTCAAATATTTTCTCTCTCCTCTCAATTCTTTGTTTTGCTTTGTTTGCTATATACCCTAGCAGGCTTCGATTCACAGATATCCTCCTGCCTCATAAGAAAATATTTTGTAAAAATTAAAAAAGAAAGAACATTGATTGCTGGGCTGCCCTGGGCAGCTTCTGGGCTTACTTATCTGGGACCTCACTGCTAAGTCTCCTGCATAATGACGCAGGCCAAAGCTTGAAAGTCTCTCCTCCCAGGGACCTGGGAGCCGAGGCAAGCTTTACGTGGATTGCTGGATGTTTCCAGCATGGCATAGGACCCGGGGAGAGCCACACCCAAGCCCAGGCAGGTGGTGGACACGTGCTGTTCCTTTCTCAATGAAAACAACACCCAAGTGTGCACTGATATGCCAGGAAATTGGATCCGCTTAGGGCCCTGCACATGCCCTGCAGGGGACATGCCCCAGTGATGCCAGGGAGGGGCAGCCGGCATGCCTCGGACTCCACAGAACCTACACAGCCACTGCCCAAGCACAGTCCCCTGAGGAAGTGACTGGCTGGGGACTTTTGAAGGACAGAGCAGGAGCTGGGACCAAGCTTGGTGTCACCTACACGACATGGGTGGAGTCCTTGTCTCTGCTACAAGGCAGTCCTGCCCTAGGGTCTGGATCCTGGATCCTCCTTTGAGCCAAATAGGAGGGACAGAGGAACATGGTGACATCCAGCATTGGGGTACCTCGGCTGGGGACACTGTCTTCCCTGAAACCCTGCTTCCAGTGCTCAGAAAGCTGAGGGGCTCTGCTTTGACACAGCGTGGCCAGGCAGCTCCCATGGTTCTGGGTCACAGGAGCCTTCAGGAGCCGGCATACTCTGTGGTGCTGGAGATGGCCCAGACACGGCATGGACACGGTGAGGTGGCTCGACAATATGCCTAGCCCATGCCTTGGGCCCTGACGGGCACTGTAGCAGTGGCACAAGTGCTCAGGAATAACCAGAGGTGCGAGGACAGCCTGACCTATGAGACCTATGAGGCACAGGCCACAACAGTCCGCAGAAATGACTGTGGGCACAGGAGAGACTGGGAAGAGAACCCTGAAGGACCATGGTCATAGTCTTAGGGTGCAATGTGGGACCCCTGAGTGCAAAGTGCCACATCTGCGCCACCACCGTAGCCTGCAGGGAAATAAACCTACATGGCAGTCAGGCCACGGGGTGTGCAAGGGGCGGTGCCACCGCTACTCCTCCAGTGACCCGTGGAGCCAGCCGATCTGTTCCCAAGTCCTCCTCCACTGGCCTCCCGCCTATCCCTCTGCCTGCCCTGACCCCACATCCCTGAGGCCCCTCCCCGCCTCACACCCAGTACCAGGCTGCAGGTGCCATCCGTGTCATCGGAACAGCGTGCCTTCCCGTCCTGCACTTGGGCCAGGCTGCGGGGGGCGTCATGCTGCCGAGTGCTGTGGCCAGGTCGTACTGGCCACCAGTTCCAGGCATCTCAGGCTCAGTTCTGCCAACAGTGCTTGCGGAGGGGTGGAAGCTCTGAGAATCTAGGGCTAGAGGTTGAGTCTGGGCTGCCGCATGCTGGGGAGGCGACCCAAGAGGCAGAGAGACTCCTGCTAACCTGGACTTGAGTGGGGACCATAGAGATGCAGCTGCCACAGGGTGGTGAGGGAGCAGGGCCTACAGGTCTGGCCTGTGACCTCCTTGCGCACCATAAGTGCCCTGATTAGGACAGAGATCATGGATTTCCCCATGGACCACAGTAGCAGAAGCATGTCCTCTCGTCCTCAGGATGGCACTGGGCTCTGCCTCGGTCTCCACAAAGCCCTCCCCCCCCCCCCAATGCAGGCTTCTCATGTGGAGATACTGCTCACTGCACTGGGGTCACCTTCCTCCAGCTGGGTCTCATCTTAACTTGGCCACATGTGCATAGACTGTTTCCAGGTAACACCCCATTTAAGGGCTTTCTGTAGACAGAAATTTGAGAGGACACTTCACCCAGCCCAGTGGGGTGCCGCAAGGGAAGGGTTGGGGCTTCCTGGGGGCTAGGCCCAGATGCCTGGATTCTATATGAGGAAAGGGGCGGGTCAGGCCGGCTGCCCCCTGCCTTGGACATCCCCCATTTGTGAAGCTCTCCCGGAAGCCAGTTCTCCACTCCATGCTTTGTCAGTGTAGTTCTTCCTTATCAGCACACATAGGTTATTGACGAAAAGCCTCCAAAGGCTGCCTCTATCCCCAAATAAAGGAAGAACTCCTTCACTCTGTGAGATGTGTCCCCGCTGTTTTCTGCAAGAACAGGGAGCCTCGGTAGCAATTTGCACCACAGAGTGATTCTGTGTTGTAACTTACCATCTGCGTGTCTCAGAATGTCTCCCCAGGCCTGTAAACATCCGTCCTCCTCCATCTCCTCTTCCTCCTCTCCACTACACAAACCCCAGGCCAGGCGGGCCTCACCTGCGTCCTCCGCCAGCTCTCTCTGCCACTTGGCCCTGATCAGGCTGCCCAACCATGCTGAGTGGGACTTGGTGGGGTCCCTGGGGTGCACTCGTCAGCCTCTGTCAAGCATGGGTGCCAGGGTTCAGCCCCAGCTGGCCTGGCATCTAGCCACACACAGCTGGGTGTCAGTCCAGGGTCCAGGCCTGCGGCAGGTGGGCTGCTCCTGGGGCCAGGCCTGCCCCACCCTGCGCTGGGCCATCTGCCTCTGCTCCTCCTCCCACCCTGTGATTGCTTCTCCATCCTGCATCTTTATTAAGTACTCCCTGGAGCCCACTTGCCACACGTGGGGCATCTGGGTTTTGTCAACATCACAGCTGAGCTATCTCCGTCCCTGGCCTAGGGCATGTGGGTGGGCTGGGTGCCAGTCTGCACGGCAGACACACAGTTCTGGTCCCCTCTCCAGCCCTGCTAGGCCCTTCTGTGCCCATTTCTGTCCCCAGAAAGGAGCAGAGTTCCTGGACCCTGCAGTGCACAGAGGACCCCAGCAGCCCCACACCTTCTGGGCGACTGTGAGCCTAGGGTGCAGGAGAACGTGTTCAGCTTGAGTGTCAAAGGACATAGCACCCAGCAAGCATGGCTCTGGGACACCCCAGCCCTCCCCGGAAGCCTCTGCCCTGGGCCCCACTTTGCAAGGTGTCTTCCAGAGATTGCTGGGGCAGGACGGTGAAGTGGCAGCCGGCCTGCGGCTCGGAGTCCTGTGCTGACATGGCCTGGCACGCCAGTATTGAGGAAGTTTCCCTGCACATTACCGCCCTCGTCCACATGATAGAGATAATCAGGGTTTGTTGGAATTAGATGAACTAAAATATAAATCAGTAGATCTTTAGTCATTCTTCCTCATTCCCTAAGATACTGTAAAAATATATAAACTACTAAGAACAATGCTTGGGGTAGAAGAAATGTCGTTTTATATCATCAGCATAACCATATCATCACCACCACCTCCACCACCATCACCACCACCACCACCACCA
>PVKN010004438.1:0-13173 GCA_004027915.1 Capromys pilorides
AGTCTGGGCTGAAATTTGTTTTCATGGAGAACTTGAAGCACTCTGCTGCATGCTCTTCTTGACTTCATGGTTTGTGAAGAGAAATCTGCTGTTATTCTGATGGGTTTTCCTTTAAATGTGGTATGTTTCTTTTCTCTAGCAGCTTTGAGTATGTTATTCTTCTGCTGGATTTCTGGCATCTTAATTATTATATGTCTTGATGTGTTTTTAGTCGAGTTGATGTTATTTGGTGTTCTGTATGCTTCAGTTACCTGAATATCCGATTGTTTTCTATTTGAGAAGTTTTCTGCTATTACTTCTGCCCATATTCTTTTTATATCATTTGTATTGACTCCCTCTTTCTCATCGATTCCTATTAATCTCACGTTGTTCATTCTTGCATCATCTTGCAAATGTTGAATTATTTTTTCCTGCATCCTGGTTGTTTTTAAGAGATCCTTTCTTGCCTCTTCACTAGCTGCAAGTGTGCCTTCAAGATCTGAGATTCTATGTTCACTTTCATTCATACGGTTTTGCCAGCTTGTTATTGAGATTTTATTTTCTTATATATCTCTTTGATACTGTTTCGGGTGATCTATCTCTTCCTTGCTCAGTCATGGAATCCATCGTTTTTCTATTCTCTTCTAATTTTTTATCAATGTCTTCTTTAATATTACTTAAGTCTTTCATTATAGTTATCATTTCTCTTTTTAGTTCAGAGATTATTTCTGCTCTGCTCGCCTCTTTACCTTTCTTTATTTGTTCTCCTATTTTAGTTGCTATTAATTTAGACATGTCTTTTTTTTTCTTCAGGGGTTATTTCTGTTCTGCTTTGCTCTATACGTTTCTACAATTGTTTTTCCACTTCAGATTCTATTAATTCATGAATCTCTTTTTTTATTTCAGATGTTATCTCTGATCTGAGCTGCTCTATATGTTTCTGTAGTTGTCAGTCTACCTCAAATTCAGAGTTTTTGGCTTCATGATTACCGTTTTCTTCCATGGTATCGTCTACTGTGTTTGATTTGGGTGGGCTTGGGCCCTGCGACTGCATCTTACTCCTTGTCATTATCATTTTGTATGGCAGTGATCTCTGTACTTTGGTGAAGTTATGCTGTTCGCACCTATGGGAGTTTGTTCTCGATCCACCAAGCTTGTTCCCCTCCAGCCGTGCCT
This sequence comes from Capromys pilorides, assembly GCA_004027915.1. Taxonomy (NCBI): domain Eukaryota; kingdom Metazoa; phylum Chordata; class Mammalia; order Rodentia; family Capromyidae; genus Capromys; species Capromys pilorides. The sequence goes on from PVKN010004438.1 coordinate 1,156, forward strand.
GGCTGTTGGTCAAAGCTTGGGTGGCTGACTGCCTGGAGGCCCCATGAGTCAGGGCTGTGGGTGGAGTCGGAGCTCCAAGGAATGGAAGCTGAGCTGGGAATGGAAGCCGAGCTGGGAGCGTCTTTACCTGGTTGCCACCCAGCTGGTCCCAATGGCAGGAGGAGTTCGAGGGATGGACCGGACTGGGGGCCAGAGCCTCTTTACCTGGTCAAGGCGCAGCCAGTCCCAATCCCAACTTTCTTTTAAAATTTACCAAGCTAGTAGCATTCTGTATCAATACTGGGTTTCTTTGGTTACCAGACTTCCTGGAAGAAGAAGCTCGCTGATACAATTTAATTACCATGCTTGAGTTTAGACACAATGGCATGTTTGTAACCTAATAATACTGGTGGGCTCAGAGCTCTCCCCAAGCACACTGGTGACATCTCTGTCCCCGGCACTGAGCTTCAGCTCCAGCTCCAGTTCCTGAGGCCTGACTGTTCCCTGCAGTAGCCAGAGTGTCACACATTGACCTGATGGCCAGAGAAGATCCAGCATCCAATGGATCCCAGAGGAAAGCAGGTGTTCAGAGGCGGGAGTACTCTGGCAATCTCTCTCCTCTGCACCAGCTGCTCTGGCCGGGCCTTCCCCAGCCCCACCTCCAGGTTCTCGGGCACCCTGGAGCAAATCCTACTTGGCAGCCATTTTAGCAGTATGCCCTCCACCAAGTGAAACAGGTGGAAGTTTTAGCTTTATTTTATTTATTTATTTATTTATTTGTATTGTAGGGAAGGGTCTACAGGGTGTTCAGGGTCTCACTACTAGATCGGACTCATGGTGATCCTCCTGTTTACAGTCTCCCAAGAGCTGGGATTACAGGTGCGTGCCACCATGCCCAGTGTCAACTGTCATCTTACTGCACCTCAGGGGAGGGACTGGCACAGCAGACCCAAGGATCAAAGCCCCAGCCCCTGCACTTGCTTTCAGGCACTTTAATCTGCTTAGCTATTTGTCCAGCCCAGTTTTAGCTTTACTATGGAAAAGAAAGACAGCTATAAGGGCCAGGGAGATAGCTCAGTAGAATAAACACTTGCCTGGCAAGCACAAGGTCCTGATTCTTGGCATAGAGAAAAAAAATAAAAAATAAGACAATTGTTAGCATTACCCCTCCTTAATGAGGCAGAGTTTACATTTTTCATCTACTTCTGGTTACCCTCAGCAACATAACTAATTAATATTCCTGTGAACAAGCACTCTTCTTCCTGCATCTTGCACACATTTCCAGGGGCAGGGAACTTTATCTGAGAGAACTCTGGCCCAGTCCCAGGCCACAGGAGCTAATGGTTGCGGAGATCACTGGGAGTGCAGTCCACCTCTGCAGGCCTCTGTGCAGCCCCCAAGGTGCTGCCAGTGGGGTTCCAGTGCTGCTGTGTCAGATGGCCCCACACTCCCATCCCCACAGCCTTCTGCTTACTCGAAGGAACACATGGTTCTACCCTCTGTGGACTTTGACGTTGGCCTGTCTCATGAAGAAGGACCTGTGGGCCTGCTGTAGACACCCCCACGCACAGCCTGAGCCAGTGCCTGAGAAATAGATGGCATCTTAAGTCATAGGGGGAGGGACAAAGAGACGAAGAGACCAGGAGACAGAGGAGAGAGGAGTGCTGCCCTACATCCATGTGCTGGTCCAGCATCCAGGAGGAAATCTGCCTTGGACCGAGGGCAATCACAGGGTGCTGGGCTTCCTGTACTAAAACCTGGAGGGCAAATACGGATAAGTGCGTTGGAGCACCCCTGAGTTTCACTGGTGTCTGCCCTCTCCCATCCACCCGCAGCTCCAGGGTAGTCCCCTTTGGACTACTCATGGGTTCCGAGTGGGATATGAGACTTAATCAGCCTTGACTCAAGGGGATCAGAGAGCTTAGTCCTTGATGTCAGGAGCAGCAGAGCTTCCTCCCTCCGGGGAGAGCCCTAGGGGTGTGCGGAGCACAGATGCACTGCTGGAAGCTGCCAGGAGCTACCAGAAGCAAGATTAGAGAAATCAAGAGGAAGTGGAGGCTCACTCAATCCTGAACGTTTCCTGCCTACCTCCAAAGCCTCGTTGCTCTGGGGCAAACTTCTGTTTTCTTGATGGCATCTCACAAACTTCAGCACCTCAGCAGCAGCAGCACTACTCCCCACCTGCACAGGAAATGCGGGAGGTGACTGCTTTCGCAGGCATTTATTTCCTGTGTTTCCGATGCTCCTCAGAGTCACCTGAGGAACATACAGAAATGGAGATGTGCCCCTTCCCCAGCTTCCAAGTTCAGCTAAGCCTCAAGAGCCTACAATGCCACCAGGTGCTGTTGGGGCTGCTGATTTGAGGAACACATTTTAGGAACCAGAATCTTAATGGAAATAGAAGCCCAGTCATTCACTTTTCTATGCAATTTCTGATCTATATATAAATATCTAATGTAAAAATTTTAAAATATAGAATACAAAGTAATAACCCATGTATATGCTCCTGGCTCTAAAAAGGAATTATTTATGGGATTTATCCAGTTAACCCTAACACAAGCACACAAAAGTGAAGTTTTATCTAGGATCCCATAAGGATGGAGCTCCAATGTCCAAAGCATCTTTTACTATCCCCATCCACCTGCTTCTATTGGTCCTTTATCTTCATCGGTGCTAGGCCCCATCCTTGCCTGACAAGAGGCCAGTAGGTCTTTGTCTAAGAAGATCCTGTTACTGTGATCACTTGGAGCAGCTGGGTCCCTGCCCCAAATTCCCGTACCTCCCTAAACTGGAAGTCCAGCCTTCGTCGCTCTGCTCTTTCACTTCAAAATAGAAATCCCTATTTGCAAATTCTCCCTGACAAATGTGAGAGGGCCTCATCCAATCAACAGACAATGTTAAGAGAAAAACAGAGGTTTCCTAAAGCAGGGATTCTGCCTCAAGTCCACCTGGGTTTGAAGCTAACATCCTGCCCAGTGGCAGGGTGGTTAGTTTTGCCAGTCTGCATGCTCAAGTGAGGCTGTGTACAGATCTGGACTCGCAGTGGGCTTATGCCTGGTAACCTCACCACAAATGGAAGTACTATACACTGAAATGCACTTGATACACCACACACCACTGCGGACACCAGAGGAGATGCTCAGGTACTCACTCATGGAGGCGCCCTTCAGGTTTCCCTCCTCCAAAGAAGAGGACGTGTGCTGTAAGAGGGATGCTTGTCAGTCACAGAGCATTGCCGGGTTTCTGCTGGCTTGCTCTCTATAGATCTGTCTTCCCAGGGGGCTTGCCCCGGGGCTCCCTTTCCCATTTGCTGGAGTCCACACTGTCTGTGTCATGGGCTAAGTTTTCCCCTGAGGTTCACACATTAAAGCCCTAGCCCGAGTTCCTCAAAATGAGACTGTGCTGGGAGTAGGGCTCTGTGAAGAGGCCCTGCTGTCCCCCTGCACTGGCGTTTGAACCTCCAAGTCTTGGCGCAGAGATCCCAAGCTTGACAGCCAGGGAATAGCTTTACACCCTCTAAGACAGTCTCACAGCCAAATAATTACTCCAAATAAAATTACCTATTTTTAAATTAAATCCACTCCTGAACTTTGGGGCACAATGGGGCTCTTCTGGGAATAAGGAGACAGGACACAGCCCTCAGTGGGGTTCCTCTGGCCTCTAGGAGCCCCTTTCCTCACAGCAAGATGATAATTCCTCCTCCAGTAGAGCAGCTGAGAATGCTGAGCTTGGACCCTCCTTGAAGCCTTCCTTGTGCGGGCTCCTCTGGCTAGAAAGCTTTCTCTGTCCCTCACGTCCCAATTCAAGACCTCTTTAATCTCCGGAGGGTAGCTGGCACCCCGAATCCCCAGAAGATACCCTGCTTTCTTCAGGGTTTACTAGAGAAGCAGATGTGACACAAGATACACAGATGTATACGAAACCCCAAGATCAGCTTACAGTGGTCAGCCACAGGTCAGCCACAGATGAGGAGGCACACAGAGGGTGTCTGCAGGCTGGAGACTGAAGGACTCAATCCAAAGCCTGGAATTCATTGCAGTGTCCTGGGCAAGGCCGCATCTAGATATGGATGAATCTGCAACCCAACACAGAAGAATCTATGACAAAGGCCCAAGAGTCTACACTGGAAGGTTGGTGAGTCCCAGGTGAAGTTAAACAGTCTTCGCCGGAAGCCAGGCACCAACAACCAAGATGAAGGGGAAGAGCAGAGGTCCTCTAAAGAGCCAGCCCTTGGGCCTGGGGGTCCTTCACACCCACACCACCCCTGGGCCTTCCTCTTGCACAGACCCAGGTTGCTTAAGGCCCCTGGCCCCTGCTGAACCCCTTCTCAAGGTGACACAGCATATCAAGCACAACACTTCCCAAAGCCGAAGTCCTCAACAATCTCCTGCTCTCTGTGGGTACCTACACACAGCAGCTGGTGTACGTCTATCACCTGTAATGGTTCCACCATTGCGGATCCTTTCGCTCTGGCCAGCTGCACCCCAGGGCTTCCTCCCTCTGACTCAGCCTCTCTCTGCCCTTACCCACACGTCTCCCCTCTGTGACCTCCCTAGTCCCATCCCACAATACTTATGTGCTTCCCCTCCCCACTTACCTACCTGCATATGACCATGGCCTCCACTCTACAGCCTGGCAACTTTTAGCTCACTGAATGCTACACAGTTGTGTCAAATCTTCCTCATGTCCCATGAAGGACTGCTTGCTTGTCTCATCTAGAGTTGGCTAATGTAAAACTCTTCATTTCCAGAACAGCATCTTATCACCTCTGCCACACACTATGCCACGCATAGTGTAGAGAAGAGGAAAAGAGAAGGAACAATAAACATCAAAGTAGCAACCCACCTGGTTGCTATGGCAGCGAGGGCCCCAACACAGACCTGCTGCCTACACAGAGCATTGCTATGGTCTGGGCGGTCACATCTCCCTCAAGGAACCTAGAAGCCGATGGAGACAAGGAACTAAGTGTTGGCCCTGGCTCTCATGATAGGACATCTCTGTGGTGCTTCATATCCCGAGTCCCCAGGGGAACAGCTGGATAGCAGCTGTCCACACATGGCATCCCCAGCCATGTCCCACTTCTGTGGCTCTCCGAAGGGTGCTCCCTCAAAATCTCTCCTACACATTAATTCTGACCTTCCTTTGAGACAGGCACACACCAGACATCTGCTAGGTAGGACTCCTGCAGCCACCTCACACACATCCCTCCCTTCTCGTTTCTCTCCCTCCCTCTCTTCTCCTCCCCACTGCCTCCCTTCCTCTCTCACTCCCTCCCTTCCTCCCTCCCTCTCTCCCTTGATGGCGCGAGCAGCTTTGCTCCAACACACGACTCTCAGCAGCATGTTCTGACTCACACAAGCTCAGAAGCAATGGAGCCACACAACCATCACCTGCAGCCTCTGAATCATGAGTCAAAACAACCCTTTCCTCTTTCACATTGTCCTTTTGTATTCTGTCACAGCAACAGAAATCTAACACAGTCACCGAATGAGGAAAACAGACCCTGGGCTCCAAAGTTGGAACAGAGACTCCTACTCAGAACACTTCAAGGGTTAGACCTTCAAAAAGATGGGAATGGGATGGGAATAGGAAGTTCTGAAAGGTACAGGATGATTAAAACAATGTTTTTCTCTCTTCGTTCCCTGGAGGTAGAAATTAAAGAGATCCTTCAATCCTACCCCTAGTTCCTACATGAGCTTAGTGTTTAGACCTACATCACTTGCCTGACACAAGAATCCCTCAGCTTGTAAGTTAACTAGAAATTTTTTCTAGGAGCAGAGAGAGGTAGAAGGAGGTAACAAGAATTATTCAGCTTAGGAGCTGAAAATATAGTTCAGTGGCACAGCACCTGCCTAGCAAGCTCAAGGTCCTGAGTTCAATTCCCAATTAAAAAAAAAAAAAAAAAACTAAAGAATTATTCAGCTAGTTTCATATAAATCTCATCATCAGGGAATGAAGGCAGAACTCTGAAACCAACAGCACAGTCAAAAGTTTTAAAAAGCACTAAGGAAATAGTTCACCATGAGTAAGAATTAATAGACATGGTAGACCAGCATGACTGAGGCTAAAGCTACTAGAAAAATCAGAAATTTATGGTAAAATAGCTATGATAGAAGAGCTAAGGAGATAAAAAGACTATAAATCCCAAGAGCAAATGGAAAGATTTGAATCTATTAAAATCTCTAGAAATTGAATATGTTGCCATTAAGGGCCAGGAAATAGCTCAGGGGCACAAGTGCCTGCCTGGAAAGTGCAAGGTCCTGAGTTCAATCCCCAGTTTTGAAAAAAAAAAAAAAATGCCATTAAAGTTTAAAAACTCACAACTCAAAAGAGCAGTGACAGGGGCAGGCCTGATAGCTCAGCGGACTAAAGAGCATGCTTAGGCTGAGTGCAGTGGCCAGAGTCCAATCCCGATCCCCGGCACGCTGTGCCGGCCCCACCCCCGGGGCACGCTGAGATGGTGATGGAGCCTGGGTGTGGTGGCACGCACCTATGATCCCAGCTCTCAGGAGGCTGAAAACAGTTGGATCGCTACAAGTCTGATCTACATAGTTAGGCCTTGAGCATCCTGTAGATGCTGTAGCCCCTGTAGCCCCTGTCCTAAATACAGAAAAAAAAAAAAAAAAAGTAATAATAAATAAAGAGCAGTGACTAGCTAGAAGACAGGGCTGAAAAAATTCATCAGAATGTAGCACAGAGGAATAATGCTAAAAGAACATAAAAGAAAAAGTGGATCCTGCAGGAGAAAACAAGAAGGCCTAATATTTGCAAATTATTTGTGTCTATTATACTATTATGTAAAATTATATAATACTTATATATGCATATATATGTCTGAATATACATATATACACAGTATGTTTCCATATACATAATATTTTTGCATGTATATATATATATATATATATATATATATTACTTATTTTATTTCAGGGAGATAACTTCTGAGCCTGCTATACCCATAACATAGCCACAAAATGTATCAAGTTTATTTTAATGAACATAACTAAAAAAAGTTAAGGTAGCCACAGTCTATGTAAACAAATTTTATCAGCTCTCTCCCAGTAACAGATAAAAAGCATGAAGATCTAGACCCATGGGCATAGGAACCCTAGCACCCAACACGTAGCAGGCACGCTTCTCTAGTCACACTCACTAAACAATTCCAGAAATCACAAAAGGACTTGATTGGATGACACCATGGTGACAGATGATTCAGCCAAACGGGAGCTGTCAACACAAAAGGAGCCACTAAAACCATCTTTGGAAACTATGCCTGTATATACATATAGGTAACTATGTAACTATGCATGCGCACCTCTGGGTCCCCCGTCGTCCCGTCGTGCCCTTCCATGGGCTTCTATTCACAGTGAACACCTGTGTGACAGAGCCTGTGCCATGCACTGACCTGGGACAGCCTCTGCCCATGTTACCCACCTAATTCTCATTCTCACAGAAAGCTGTAAGGTGAGTAGATGTGAAAATGGAAAAGTTGTGCTTACATCAGTATCAACCCAACGTGCTACACTGTACTGCGCTCAGTGATCAAACAAAAAAGTCAGAATATAAAGTGCCAAGACATTAATCTTGCCCACTAAACAAGCAATATGATTTTTTTTTTTTTTTAATTTTAGGGAAGAATTTACAGGGTGTTCAGGGTCTCACTACTAGATTTGACTCGTAGTGATCCACCTGCTTACAGTTTTCCAAGAGCTGGGAGTACAGGCCCACACCAACATGTCCAGTCTTCATTGCTGGCTCAGCCCCCACCCCCAGGGGTGGCCAGCAAGGCAGGCCTGGGGATCAAACCCCTGGGCCCACACCTATTTGCAGGCATTTTAATCTGCTGATCTATTTGGCTGGCCCTAGCAATATGATTATTAACAAATAATTACCTTTTGTTTCTAACGGGACTTGCCCACACCAGCAAAACCCAGCACAGATTCTCTCTGTTGACACCCATGGATCTTCAGAAGTCCATCTACCCACTGGCAGTGAATGTGTTCCATCTTACCCCTAGCTTCACCAGCGTCTGATTGTGTCTGGAGTTTTTGGTATTTTCTATCTCTCTATCATTTCATGTTGAACCCCACTAATACATTTGGTACAATTAATACACGTTAATAAAGGATTTTAAAACTGTAGTTAAAAAGCCTATCAGAAATGTCAATGATACATCATTTGTGTTTGGAATGTAGAACATAGCTCACAGCTTTTTTCTCAAAACAGGTTTTTTTAAGAAAATTTAGGAATAATTTAGGGGAAGTGGAAGGGACCGAGAGAAGAGGAAAGGGAAGGTGAGAGGGGGCAGATGAGGGATGCACGTGATCTACTCACAATACATTCATGTATGGAACTGTCCCAGTGAGACTTCTTCATTTGCACAATTAATATGCACTCATAATTATGATTTTAAAAAACAAATTGACCGCTGTCTTAGTTGCTTTCTCATTGCTGGAACAAAGCACCCAACATCTACCAGGTAAAGGAGGACAGGTTAATGTTGGCTCATGGTTTGCAGAGGTTTCAGTCCATAGTTGGTGGACTCCAGGGCAGAGTGTCACAGAGGGGGGCATGGCACAAGAGAAACAGTCTGCGGCAGGGCAGCAGAAAGCAGAGAATGAGCAAGGAAGAGAGGGGCCCTTCCAGGTCACACCTCACAGCCTGCTTCCTCCCTCCAGGCCTCAGCTCCCAGCACTACCTTTAGCTATTCGCTGGTCAGTGGACCAACCCAGTGATGAGCCCCTGAGATCTAACCACTTCCTGGACACTTCCATATGCATGTGTGAGGCTTTGTGGAACACATCCAGACCTACACCATAACAACTATGATGGAAATATTTATACCATAGAAACTGGCCAGAAGAGGGCTGATCAAATAGTTCAGCACAGGGGCCTGGGTCCGAACCCCTGGTCTGCCATACCAGCCCGGCCCCCAGGATGCACTGAGATGGCAATTGAGACTGAGCACGGTGACACACAACCATAATCCCAGTTCTTAGGAGGCTGTAAACAGGCGGATCACTATGAGTTCAATCTTGTAGTGAGACCCTGAACACCCTATAGACCCTTCCCTAAAATACAGAGAGAGAGAGAGAGAAAGAGGGAGAGAGAGGAGAGAGAGGGAGAAGGAGAGAGGAGAGAGGAGAAAGAGAGAGGGAGAGAGGAGAGAAAGAGACAGAGAGGGAGAGAGGAGAGAGAGAAGAAAGAGAGAGGAGAAAGAGAGAGGAGAGAGGAGAAAGAGAGAGGAGAGAAAGAGACAGAGAGGGAGAGAGAGAGGAGAGAGAGGGAGAGAGAGGAAAGAGGAGAGAGAGGAGAGAGCGAGAGAGAGAGCGAGAGAGAGAGAAAGAGAGAGAGAGAGAGTGCTCTCACGTGCACACAGCAAGGAAACGCCAGCCGGGATACACTGCTGTTTGAACAGCCCACGGCGTCTGTCACAGCCAGCTGGCACAGAAAGTACATCTGGGCATCTGCCCCGCGGCCAGTTTGGAAGTGTGGACCACACGGACCACTTCGCTGTCCACATGGAGTTTTATACCCGGAAGAGTCATGGTGTCTCAGCTAACATCACCTCTTCCCTGGGGCCCGAGGCCAGCGGCCCTCGCAGTAGCTGAGCACAGGGGCAGAGCGCGAAAGCGGGCGGCTTTCGGAAGGGAGAGGTGAAGACACAGTGCCGAGGACAGCTCTGCAGACACCTCCCGTGTGTTCCAAGTAGGGCCAGCATGGGGACCGAAAGCGTTCAATGGAGAGGCTTGCGGGCTTGCTTTGTTTCTAGACAATTTCTCACTTTCTTTCTGCTGTGGCCAGTCCTGACAGTCTGAGAAAGGTGCGTGGGCAGAGGGCAGCTAAAATAAACCTTCAGTGAGCTCTTAAACCCATTCCAGAAATATGACACAATTCATTTGGCTAGGAAACAAAATTGTAGGCTCACACGTGAGAGATTTATTATTTTTAACGTAAAGAGAGGAAGTGCTTTCAAGACAAAGCTATGAGAAATTCAAACTTTTTTCTTTGTCCTTAATTTTAAAGCAGTAGAAGCATGATTAATGCAGGGAGAGCCACTTGAAAGGGAAAGAAATAAACCCTAAAACACTGCTGGGGGCCACCAGACATCCACATCACACCTTTGGTCTCCCGCTCCCCAATTTCACCAATCACTCAGGAGTCCCAGGGACTCCCTCAGACCAAAAGGCAAACAATGCACTTCTAGGAAGAGCAGCTGTGGCCCTCAGGTTGCCTGGCTGCTGCTGCAAAGAATGCCACACCTGTGCCACCTTAGCCAGCCACGGCTCCCAGCTACTAAGCGGCCACCACAACTTGGCGCACAGCCCAGTGCAGGAGGCCCGTAAGCTCTCCGGGCCACACTCGGTCCCTGAGACTCCTGGCTTGGAGGCTTCGCCTGCCCAGCCAGAGCCATATCTCCATCAAAGCTACATCAGCCACCAGGTCAGATTGCCCAGAAAGCAGATTCTGAGTTGAGAGTCGTTCTGAGTGATATGTTCATGCTCAGGAGTTGCTTTGGAATCCACACCCAGGGAAGCAGAGGGCTAAGCGCGGCTGTGGACACAGGGGATTTGCGTGCCCATTCTCGTCAACACTGTGGTGCTCAGAGCAGAAATTGGCTGAAGATTTTCTGCACAGGGCTGAAATGGCTGAATTTTATGAACACTGCCTGAATCAAGCAGTGACTGTGTGCTACCCAGACAAAGGAGATCTATAGCTGAGAAGCCCCTGAAGACAGCCTCGGGGGTTACAGCAACACCCTGCAGCACCTGGGCTTCTTGGAGGGCTCAGGGCAGGTCATCTTCATATTCCTCTCAACAGAAGATAGAACCTTGGGAAGTAACACCAACTCTTAGGAAAGTGGGTTTAAAAGTTGCCCAAGAAACATTCTTTTGTAGGTAAAGATGCAGGACACTAAGGGAGCCTTCAGCTCAGTGACACAGAAGTTGAGGTCTTCTCCAAAAAGGATTTGAATCCCACACAACCGAGGTGTGCCACGGACAGGTTAACTGCATGGAATTTTATCCTGTTTTACAGCTTCTCCTCCATCCCACGTTTGTGTGTTGCTGTCCATGGTGCTACTTGGAACTACGCTCAACCACCCCATGGCCGATAGCTTGGAGTGCTTGGACTACCGTTCTCACTGCTCCTGGTCACAAGCTGCTGTCCGCTCTGCCTTTTAAAACCAAGCACTTCTAAATACACTGTGTGTGGGAGCTGCCATCCTTTGTGCTGCTTATCACCTCTTGCCCATTCTCAGCACTGAAACTCTGCAGGAGAGAAAGTTACACAATGTGGAGCGGGAAAGATCCTCTTCCCCAGGAGATTCACCCAGGAAATAGAACTAGCCTTGCAGGTTGTATGAGATTTGAGCAAAGAGAAGGTATGGAGCCTCTGACACACTGTAGCCAAGCTTGGTTTGATTGTGGTTATAGAGAGGAACTTAAAATTTAAGCACTCAGCTTCTGTGTGTTCAGGGCGGCAGCCAGCCAGGCCTCAGCTTCCCCGTTCTCCTTTCTTGCTGCCCATCTCTTTTGTTTTCTTTGGCCTTTCTTCTCATAAGCCTGCTCAGTGACCCTGCTGCCTCCATTTGCCTTCTCTTTCCCCTCCTTTTCTTGTCTCTCACTCCACTGCACCTGAATCTTTTTACATATGTAAGCAAATTAGCAAAAGCAGTTGTGAGATTGCTATTGTCCTGCAGCCCTTCTCTCCCTGTGCTACCAACACTGCCACATCATCTGGCTCCATTCTCTTTCCCAAAGGTTGTGCTTTCAGCCAATCCAGAGGTTAGTTACATTTCTGCATGGATGCTGACATCAAAGAAAGAAAGAAAGAAAGAAAGAAAGAAAGAAAGAAAGAAAGAAAGAAAGAAAGAAAGAAAGAAAGAAGAAAGGAAGGAAAGAAAGAAGGAAGGAAGGAGGAAGGAAGGAAGGAAAGAAAGAAAGAAAGAAAGAAAGAAAGAAAGAAAAGCAACAGACTCGTAAGAAAGATTTTCTATTTAAGCCATGTAGCCATGCTCAAGTACATGTAAGCGCT
>PVKN010004438.1:13273-33628 GCA_004027915.1 Capromys pilorides
AAACCTTCTGAATCAGAAATTCTGGAGCTAAGCCCAGAAATCTGGATGAGTGGCCTGACAGTGGGGTCAGGAGCACTCACTCTAAAGCTCTCTGAGAGGAGAGGCTGGGGAAAAGCTCTGGTCCTGGCCTGGCCTGCACACTCCTGGCCTCATTTCATCCTACCACATAAACAGTGCAGCCTCCCATAGTTTAGCACTGGCCCAGACTCTTCTCTAAGTTCCTCTTGCTTACGTGGTGTGCTTAAATGTAAGATCCCAGTTGCCGGATTTGAAAAAGGAAGGGCAGGGAGAACAGAGCAGCAGTGTATGGAATGGAGTGTTACCCTGAAGATCCCTGGGAGACTCCATCAGCCAACCATCAGCTCACACATACAACTTGTGGTGTGCAGTTATTGTTCCAAGACTTTATTTCATCTTGAGTTTGCCCTTGTAGTGGGCTTAAAATTAGTACAACAAATTAGTATTGCCTCGTAATGACTTGTACATTATTATTCATTTCCACTTCACTTTAGTTGAAGTTTATTTTTTGTTTTTGGTGCTGAGGACCAAACCCTGGGCTTCCAGCTTGTTAGGCAAGCATTCTACTGCTGAGCTAACTCCACAGCCCCTCCACTCTACTTTAAATAAACTATTATAGTGCTTACCAGGGATTGATCAGTGCCCCACCTCCTAAAACAAATGTATAGTAAAAGGTTTTAAATGTATAGTGAAAGGTTTTTTAAAAAGAGAGAGAATGGAATTTGTTCTGTGGGAGTCTACAAAACCGTCCAGGTGTGAAGAGGAGGACTCCTCTGGGTCAACACATTTGTTTGAGGAGCTCAGGAAGAGGAAACACATCAGAGGCAAAAGCCGCTAAGTTAGAACAAAGGCAGTGAATTCTGCCAATTAAGAGAACTCTTTGATCTCTGGGCTTGACAGTTTTGTGCTCTGGAATGGAGTTTCGGCAGTCACCCCATGCCCTCGGCTGCTGCAGCAGTGGTGTGACCTTGACTTCAGAGTACAGTGAACATGGGCTTTTCCAACTCAGCTAGAGGTCCTTCCAGGTCAGCAACCTAACCCTTACATAGCCTGGTCTCCAACAGATGCTAGTAGCTAGTGAGCCCAGCTTTGGCTCTCCTGGTTTGCTTATAACGATACCATTCTTCCTGTGGTCTTGAGCCATAATGCCCTCAGCAGTTGCTCTATCAGAATGGAGTCAATATGCAAAGTGTATACTAGGCACTTACTCCAAGGAGCACACACAATTGACAGGATGTGCATTCATGTCTTCCCCAAATCCTTCCACTTTTCATCTAGACACACATGTTAAATGGTCTCCCTGAAAGCCAGTCTGGAGACACATGACCAAACTACGATGAAAAGAGTTAATATAGGAGGACTAGGACTCTGAACCAGCTAGATGTCAGCTACGCTGAATTTGTGCCCCTAAAAGTGAAGAATGAATTACAAGGAATGACAGACATTAAAGTAGGAAAGATTTATTGAGAAATGGCTCCCAAGACAAAGGAAGGGCCCTAAAATTGGGGTGCCACAGATGTCACTTCTCTAAGAATGTTTTATATAGTAAAACCATGAGGCGAGTACATGTGTCAAACTATAATCAACCAAAGAGAGTAGGCATGTAGCCACATAGTTAATTTGTAAAATGGCTTTTAATTAACTTTACTGGTACATTTTAGATATACATAATGATAGTATTCCTCATAGGGGATTTTTAACCCTATATACATATTTTATCCAGCATACAGTGATAAACATCATTGTAGTGCTTGATACATTATGTGTCAACTTGGCTGAATCCACTCCATGGTTCCACACCCTGGGGCTTGAAGCGCCCCACTCCACAGAGCATAGAGGGCTCTGCCCTAGGACAGGGAGAGGCCTGTGCCACAGTGACATAAATGTCCCAGGTATGTAAAGGAGTTGAGGAAGGCTTCTGCCCCCAGCCCCACACCCCACCGCCCTGCTTCCTTGGAGGAGTTCCGAGATTCCCGGCCTCTTCACAGACACTTCTGGGAGGAGGAGCAACCAACCTAGAAGCCAACCTAGAAGGAGCCATGATGCTCTAGTCAGCTGCTGCTCCTCAGCTCTCCATTGTTTGCTGCTACCATGAACTGCTGCCGGCTGCCTTGGAGACAGAAGAGTATGGACTGAAACCTCCACCAACTGTGAGCTAAATAAACCTTTCCTTCCTTCATTTTGGGTGTCAGGTATTTGTCCCAACAATGAGCATAAAGTAGCTGAGACAATCTTTTCTATTTTTTTATCCAATAAGGAACTGGGTCTTATAGCAAGGGTATGGGGAAGGAATAATGGCATTTTTAAAAGGTCTGGGTTGAGATGCTCCTGTCGCCCACCATGGTGGTTAATGTCAATCTGGACTTCACTGGACCAAGTGAGACCAACTATAGCATGATCTCAAGCTATTGCTTATCCCTCAGGGATGTGTGTGCATCCAGCCTTCCATCCTCATCTTGAGGACTGGCCTTCCATAGATGCACCTCCAGCCACAGTTGTACTGTGTTCTCATCTTTCACACTGACGCCCTTCAGCACCCAGCCCTGTCTGACTGCCTGTATTGCTACTTAACTTAGCTATCTATAATAGAATGAAGGTAATCTCCACTCCATTCCCTTCCTTTCTGTAACCGTAAGACAAGTGCCTACATTTGGAAGAAGATGGCAGTGAGCCAGGAGATTAGGGAACGGAAGGCTGACTGGGGAAAAAAGTGAGACCCACTAATTGATGGACACATGTTCGGTGCAGTTCCCAGAGTCCTGCACATGGACTTCTTGTGAGAACTCAAGCAGGCTTTTGACGGTGAAATCAGGAGATGGGGAAGTTATAAATAAGACCCAAGTCCTGAATAGGTAACTACAGTAAACTAAAAGTCTTGGGGTCTGACTGGGACAGCGTACCAAAACAGATTTTCAGGGCCCAAGGAGATGCAAGAGATGAAGGATAGGTCCTTAGCCAAAGCAGAGAGACTTTGGGAGAATAAAATGCAAATGAAGCCATTTGCACTCTGCATGGCAAGGCCTACCTGCAACCGGAGCAGCTCTGCTTCTGTAATATACACTGGCCCCAAAAGCTGCATAAAAAGCCAACAGACCTAATCATCTCCAGTAACTGCCCTATGGACCACCCCTCCCTGAGCAGTGAAGAGCTTTTCTTTTATTCTTTCTAATAAATACTTTTGGCCATTCCTCATCACTTTCGTTTGCTGTTTTATAAGCGTCAATCCTTGTTGCCCCAAAACAAGGGCCAAGAGCCCCTGGATCACAATGGGAGAGCCTGTCCCTGACTTCAGCCTGACCAGTTGGCAATGGAAAGAGGACAGTCCCCATTGTGTCTTGGTGCACTTCCTTTCCTGCTTTTACTAGGCCCAATTTCATTCTGCAGAGCCTGTTTCAGTCTCTACCTTTACTCAAACTTTGCTACATTTGTTTGTGTCTTGACCAATTCTTTGCTCAGAACAGAAGAAACTTAGAAACCAACTCTAGAAGGAGACGCCAGCACCCCAAAATCTAGTAACAATACCACAAGGTAAAGGGACACATTCTTTGAAAGACTGACTGGAACAGATTACCCACCTTCCACGGCAGCCTGGAGCAACTAGTGTTGTTCTGTGTCATAAACCACTGGGACTAGGAGCTCGCAGTCACAGCGGTCACGTTAGTGCCATGGTTGCTCAGGTTTCTGTCCTCCAGCCCATCTGCTCACTGCTGACCAAATCAAAGAAGACCACATATGTTGGTAAAAAGCACAAAGGATTTATTCAAAGCTACCTCTGAGGAGGTGGAGAGGCCCATTTGCCTCAAAACACTGTCTCACCTTGTTGAGGTAGATGAGGGTCTCCTACAGTAAGGAACAGACAAGGGGAGCACAGAAAGATACACAGACCTCCACACTTGCTTTGTCACCTTAGCCATCTTCCACACATTCTTTCTCTTTTCTGTGGAAAAGAACCTGGGTTTTGGCCTCGTGGTGCCAGATTCTGCATATTTTGCCACCTCTTTTGGGCTGAAGAAGAAGTATAGTTTATGTGCTAAACAGGAGGAAGTTTGAAGAATTTGCTTATCTCTAAAAGAAAAAAAATCTAGTTTTTATTTTATTTTATTGGTACAGAGTCTTGTTGTATAGTTCAGGGTGGACTGAAACTCACTTTGTAGCCCAAGCTGACCTCAAACTCATAATGATTCTCCTGCCTCAAACTCCAGAGTGCTGATATCACAGGCAAGCACCACCACACCTAACAAAAATCTAGCTTTTCACATTTCATTTTGAGGGGGCTGGGGAGATAGCTCCGTGGCACAAGTGCCTGCCTGGCAAGTGCAAGGTCATGAGTTTGAACCCTGGTCCCGCAAAAAAAAAATCATTTTGAGATACCACTTACATTACTTCTTTGATAAGTAGGTCTCTGGGATTTTGGCCAAACAATGTTCAATGTTTTAGATCAGTGTCCCCACATATCTATTTATGAACTGTGTGTCTATGAGAAAATTACTTAATCTGTGTCAACTGTGGTTAATATACAAGAATAAGGGGCAGGGGACATAGCTCCATGGCACAAGTGCTTGCCTGGCAAGTGCAAGGTCATGAGTTTGAACCCTGGTCCTGAGGAAAAAAAAAAAAAAAAAAGAATAAAAGATTATAAATACACATTTGGGGAGGAGACTGAAGCATTAGATACCCCAGAATTGTCCTTGCTCGTAGAAGATATTCAAGTAATGTGCTTATCTACACCTCCATCTTTCTGTAGTGCGTTTATTCAGCCAAGGCAGTGAGCTAGGGGAAGGGCCTGTGACAGCTAGGTGATAAGAGCTAAACAGGAATAGACAGCAATAGCAACGGACCAAGAGTGAGCCTCCTGGGCAGTGTGAGGGACAGCGGACTCCCTCCTACACTCCCGCACCTTGAGGAAATTAAATGCAAAATAGCCAGGTTTTTTTTTTTCCTTTAAAATATCAATTTCCTTTAAACCCTTTAAGTTGAAAAACTTGATTAGAAGCCTATGTCCCAGTTGGTCATTGCAAATCCACACTTCCACCTCTGCTGATGGCCACAAAACAATTGCGCAAGCCCTGTGCTCTGCATATCTATAATTAGCTCTGGATTGTGGAACTACATGGCCACCACCTGGGGCCACTCCTGGAAACCTAGGAGCCATTGTTATTGTTATTATTAACTATTTCTGATAAAATTCCTCTAACCTCTTTTGTTCCTGATTTCCACGAGCTCAGTACAAATGATAATGCCTGCAAGCTTCAAATGCCATAAAGATCAACAAAACTGGGTGAAGAGGGAAGATAATTCTGTTTGTCCCTGTTAGAATGAACAGAGTCCAGGATTTCCACAGTTGGCTTCAGCTTGGCTCCACTCTTCTGTGCTTGGCAGGAAACGCTTTATTTACTTGGATGTGGAATCAACTAGGTGCAAATTCCAAGAAAACAGCTCTGCAGGGCTAACATTAGCATCTCTGGAAAAGCCATCCTATACCCTGAGGGCCTTATATCACTTTCACTAGCCAGCTGCCTGACTGGTATAGACAGCTAAGCTAGATAGAAATATGATAGGATGTGGCTCTTGAAGGAGCCAGTGCAGAAGACGAGATTCATTGTGACTCTGAAGGAGACAGAAGCCTGCTCCGAGGGCCAAGACTCGAGACAAAAGATGAAACAAGTGCCCCCACATGCTTCCTAGGGATAAACAACAGAGGTCGACACTTATTTAGAGTGTCTCCATGAAGAAGCTAGGAAGAACCATTGGCCCAGCCCACTACGGGAAGAGCCCTGCTCTGTTCATGCCCACTTGCTACCTGACCTGCTTCCCCGATTTGATTCTCATGCCCACCTGGTGATTTCCCACTTTTCCCCATCTGGACCCCTCACCTCATAGTTCTGGTCTGTAAAAATCACTAGAAAAGTCAGGTCCTCAGCAACACACTTCTGTCCCTCTCTCAGACAGAAGCTTTCTTTCCCTCAGATAATATGACCTGCTCTTAACCTCCACTGTTTCTAAAACTCATTCTTCAGTTTTAAAGAACACAATTCATACCAGCCATCTAGCAGGTGGAAGTATCTTTGCCTGATGTCATTACCCATAAGCTGAGTAAATAAACTATTTCCTATGTCAGGTTAGCTGTCTCCAGTTCCCCTCACTATCATCCCACTCTTTCCAGCAACTGCTTTCTTGCCTGATGTGGCTTGGTGGGGGGTCTCACTAGTTGTCCTGCCCACCTACTTCCATGAGATGTTTAAATTGCTTTGATCTTTTACAGCAGTTTTAAGTTCATAGCAAAGTTGAACACAGGGCACAAAGACTTACCACACATGCAATGCTTTCACGCACCCCTGCTCCCTGTGAATACTGGCTCCGTTTGTTATAATTGATAAGCTGGTAGGACACATCACTGTCACACAGAGGCCAAGGTTTACATTAAGGTTCACTCTTGGGCTGAGGGTTCAACTCAGTGATAGAGCAGTTGCCTAGGAAGCTGGGGTCCTGGGCTTGGGCCCCAGCACCATAAAATACACAGATTTTGTAGCTGAGCTCTGGGGAGGAAACCGAGACATGGCGAAAGTTAGCTGGGAAAGTAGGCAGATCTGTTACAAACCCTGGGACAGTACTCAGAGGAGCTAAAGCAGCAGGTGCACCTGTCACTCCAAAATCGCAGGACATGTGTGCAGAACAGCTTGCAGCATTCTGCACATGGAATTCACATGAGAACGAAAGCAGGTTTCTGATAGGGTGCCCCAGCCCTGACATCGTGTGAGAAATGTGAAGAAAAGACCCCCACCTTCGAACTCTCATTATAGCACAGCAGCCCGCTCTCAACTGCAGTGTGGACGGTCTTTGCCTACTTTTAGTTGGCCTAAACTTGTTCTGTAGGGCCTGCTCTTCCCTACTGTTAATAAACACAAAACCTTATTACCATTTGTGTTTGACCAGTTCTTTGCACAGGAAAGAAAAAAGATCTAGAAACCACCTCTAAAAGGACACTCCAGCACCCCAAAGCCTGGTACACTGACCAAGGAACTGAACAGAACAAATGCAAATGTGACAAGGTTTTACATTCATTAATTAAAAGTACGAAAAGACCTATGCTCTGCAAAGTAAGTGTGGGCCAATTAAAAGTAAGAAAAAATTACACCATGCAAAGTGCAGGGTGGGGCCAGGGAGACAGCTCAGTGGTCCAAGGCTCCTGTTTAGGCAAGCTTAGGCAAGTGCAGGGACTGCAGTTCGATCCCCAGTCTCCCATACCACATGCCATGCTAGCCCCACCCCCAGGGCAGGCTCAGCTGGCCACACACATACAAAAAAAAGTGCAGGCGAAACCCTAAAAGAGTTAACAATGTCTCCCAGCTTCACAGCCACGGTATTTCATGTCCCACTTCTCAGGTTAACATCTGGTCTTGGCTGTCCTACAAAAAACCTGCCTGAGTTCTCATGAGAAAAACTGAAGACAGCCCCTCCTGATTAGTTCCAGGTGCAGGGGTCAAATGTGTCTCCTGGATCTCTGGGAATCAGCAAGCCAGCCGACCATGCCCTCATCTCCTGCCCCAATTCCATGTGATGATGCATACATAAAGTATTTGGTGAGTTACTGGTGACTGAACTGGTGAGACAGCTCAGTGGTGTAAGCACCTGCCTGGCAAGTGCAAGGACCTGGGTTCAATACCCAGTACTGCATGCCATGCCAGCCCAGAACTGGGCATGGTGGTGCACACCTGTAATGCCAGCACTGGGGAGGTTGAGAAGGAGGATCACTATGAGTATGAACTGCGTAGGAAGACACTGTACCAAATAAATAAAAGATTTAAATTTTATTTGTAAAGGAAAAGTTACTGATGACTTGTAGCCACCACTATAACACTGAGAGGAGCATCACTAAATTAAAATTCTTTGTAGGGGAATACATCTCCTACATCTTTTTCTTTTCCCCACTGGGAATCGAACCAAGACCATTTCCACTGAGTTTCACCTCCAGCTCCTTTTTATTTTGAGACAGTGTCTCTCTAAGGCTAGAATTCTCAAACTGGGCTTCAACTACTACCACCCACTTAGTTCTATCCATCCATGCTCAGTTGCTCATTGCTGACCAAGTGAAAAGAGGCCATTTGCTTTGTTTTAGAAAAAGGATTTATTCAAAGCTAGCTGGAGGAGATGGTGGTGCAGTCTGCTGGCAAGTCGCCAACCAGCTGTGTACAGGTGTGGAAGGTCTTTTATTGTAAGGAACAGAGAAAGCTTTCCTGGCGCCAATGTCCGGATATTCTGTCCATTCACCTGGGCTAAGGAGAGCGGGGAGAAGCTGTTGATGCTTAGGCCTGAGAAACTGTGGGGAAGCCATGTGACTCTGAAAGAAAATGACTTCCCTTTTAAGATCCCATTTTGAGATGTCAGTTCCAGAATTTGCAGTGCTCCTGCCTCAGCCCCCGAGAGTGCTGGGATGACAGGCAGGTGCCTCGCAGAGACAGACTAGCAGGAGAAGAGCACATGCATTGATTTTAAAACTTTTGCATGACAGGCAGTCGTCATAAGAAAAAAAAACCTGGAAAAGCAACGGAAGGAGCGCACTGTTATGCCAAGTTTGATGACAATGGAGGGTTGACTGCATGAAGGGGCGCGGTCCAGCGGGACAGGTGGACGGGCACTCAGCAAGGCTGCCAGCGCAGAGCAGCTTCTGTGTTTTGGTCTGACATTCCTCCTTCAAAGGATGAGTCAAGGAACCTGTCCCGTGAGGGGCTAGGGGAGAAGAGAGAAGGAGGCCATAGTGTGGGCGTCGAGCCTGTGACACAGCCCTGGCTGCCCTTGCTCTGGTGGGCTTTGCATGTCATAGCAGAGAGCAGCCATGACACCTTGCGCAGCAGCAGTGACACCCCTCCCTGTACCATCACCCCTGCTACTCCCATGAGCACCCCAGCTCCCACAGGCCTGTCTCTGGTTTGAAGAACCCAGAAGGCTCATCTTTCACCCACTGTTGTTCTGTTTCTATTAGAAATTCTCTGTATCACATGAAATCCCAATTCTATCGCCTATCCCACTATCCACCCAAATCCTGCTGTTTCCTGTACTAGGTTACTGCGCCTTGCGTGGAAAAACTGGAAACAGTCTCACGGATTACTGTCCACAGCAACATCATGATGACACTGTACCTCTTGTGACATAACTTCATTATTCCAGGAAACCTCTGAGCAGGACACAGAAGTTACAAATAACTTCATCATCTGCTCTGTAGCTTTGTTACTTTCTCACCACTGACACACAATGCAGCTACAGTGTGAAGGACTCAAGGCTTGTTTTGGATCCCTGTGTAGAGAGGTTGAGTTTAGAGTTAGCAGGCTCCATGGCAAGGGAGGAAGATGCAAGAGAATCGCATGGCTGGAAGTGAAGAATAAGAGGGAGGAGGGGTGCAGACCCCCCAGGCCACACCCACTGAGCACCTCCTCCAATCAGGCTTCACCTCCCAATATCTTTTTTTTTTCAGAGAAGATTAGCATTTTAATATTTATAACCATTTCTTTACAATTAAAAAAAATCTATCAGTATTGCATTTCATTTCTGCACATGGCCTAGCAATTCAATAAACTAAATAGTAAACTGATATTCTACACTGGTTCATTTATCTCAGTACATATTTTGGAATACAATGACAATATTACAAATATTAATTCCTTCTAAGCTGATAATTCTATAAGAGTTTGAGGAAACTTGGTTTTTTTTTCCATTTGAAAAAGTTTCATTGTTTAAACTTCATATACTTGACACCTGATAGGGAAAAACATAATTGTGTCAACAACATTTATTCCATCACCTTAAGAGAAGCATTTCACGGAGCCAAACACTAAAATTGTAACGCTGCAGCTCAGATGCCTCCCCAAAGCCTTAGGCGGGGTGGTGGGACATACAGCCACCATGTGGGTGACGCTGGAATTGGCGGGCTGCTATGCTAGGATTGAGGGCATGAGTGCCGCCTGCTCTAAGCAGCCTAAGGGACAGAAAGTGCCACGGGAATATGTAGGCCATGACAACCTTGGGCCTCCCTGCCCTAGAGACTGAAGATCAGCTGGAGGGCACACTCCCTGCCAGCACACGCAGGCCCCACCTGTTGCCAGGGGCATGCCGCCTGCTCTCACACATGGGTGAGGGGGTCACATCCAAGGCAACTGCTGAACGGGCTCTTCCTTCTTCTCTCCTGCTTCCTCCTCTTGCCAGACACATGCAGACCAGCGTGATAGACCTGCTTCGTCCTAACCCAGCACAGCTGTGGCTGATGCCAGAACCCTATGTCCTCTGAGGGTAGAGGCACGCAGCTCTCCCACCAACATCCACACACGCCTCCCAGGCCTGAGAGCTCTTCTGCCTTTCCAGCTTCAGGTATTCCTGGCACTCTCCTGGGTCACACACACAATGTGCAGTGGTCTCCGGGACCTCTGCTGCACATCCTGTACGTGCCTCGGGCCCCACACAAGCCCTCCTGAGTTTCTGCCTCCCCTGTATCCTGCCTCTAGCAAGGGCACCAGCAAGCTTGTGATTACAGAAGCCAGAAATGCTGAGGACCCTCTGCCTCACCACTGGAGTCCATCCTGTGACCTACTATGTCAACCAGCGCCCCCACAGGTTGGGGTGACTCTTGCCCCACCTCTACTGATCCCCAAGAAGAGACCTCTAAAGGAAGCAAGCACTCGCTCTGAATCTGCTGTGTGTAACTGTGATGTTACCTACATCCCACGTGGTAGTGCCTGACCACAGGTAGCATACACTCTCACTGCTAGATTCCATCTTAAAAGCTCGGGGCACCAAGGATCACTGGGGCTACTCCAAGGAGGCTGAGCCAAATAGGCTTAAGGAAAAAGAGGATTACAGAAGCAAAAACCCCTTTCTTCCCACTTAATCAGGAGCATCACCAGGTCCTGTCAGAGGGATGAAGATGTCAAAGTTAAACAGCGCGTATAGTTTGTAAAATAGAATTATGCCTACACTGACTATTCCCTCTCGGCGAATGCCTTTACAGTCAAGTCTTCAAGTACTGACCCAGCCAAGGTTCTCCAAGGTCCTGCAGGGAGCCCTGGGGGAGTCTGGCACCCTCGGGGGCAGACCTGCCAGCTATGCGGGATCCCCCAGGCAGAAGTGACTGAAGGAGCACGACTCTTTCCTAATTTTGTTTGTTCCTGACCACCACTGCATAAATAACACACACTCTGAAAAGAAAGGGACAAATGGCACAGAAAAAGTGCAGAAGGATTTCACCTCCTCAACAGCAACTATCCTGACAGGGATCTGTTTACAAGTTTAACATCTATTGAGTTGATTTGGCTTAGGTTTACATAAGTGCAGATTGTGGCTAAGACCGTGCCCTCTGGCATCGGCCCAGCTTCTGGCCCTAGCTTGGCCACTCACTAGATTTGTGGCCCTGGGCAGGCTGATCTCCTGGGCCTGAGGTTCCTCATTGAAAATGAATTCCTCTTCCTCACGGGGTTGCTGAGAGTGCTAATGAGCACCCTGTGAGGCAGGTATGTCGCCTCCTTCTGTGTCTGCCTTTGTCATCTAAACGCAGCCCATGCTGTCACATGTGGGTTCCTGTGGACTTTTCAGCAATGTGTACTTGTTCTGTGGTAGAGGAGACAAGTAGAGACCACTGCCTGGAGCCAGGGCACCAGAAATCATCCCTGACCCCCATCTCCCGACCAGGCCTCCTGGCCGCAGCTAGGGGCCAAGCAGATCCCAGGACGGTCCTCCCCTCGCCATCTGCACCTGCCTCGGCTCGGCGCTGGTCATCGGAGCGCAGCGACCCCCGACCCGCCGCCTTCTGTCTCACACTGGGTTCCCAAGCCCCAAATCCAAGGATGAACCACCCTCCCAAAGCGCCCAACCTGCACTACACGTAGCCCCAGCTTCTGCCACCTGCCACTTTGGGCTTTCTCAAGGATGGCACTGCAATCAGCTCCCCTAGGCAACTGGGGCTTCACCGACTGGCCACCAGAGGGCGCAAGGTATCCTCCAGACTTCTGCAAGCCGGCTTCCCCCAACTGTACCTCAGTTTTCCTTTCTATAAAATGGAACACCTGCGCATGTTCTCGAGTATGCCTTCCCCCTTGACGTCCTGCCTCTGGGATTCTATTCTGGGCTGTTACTAAGATGCAGGTCTCATTTCAGATATCTAGGGACTGCTTTGGCCTTCATGAAGTGGGCTGTCCTCAGGCTGTCTGTGTTCCTTCCCCCAAGTGTGACCCCCTCTGGCCTGACAGCCCCTCCTTGATCTCATCACCACGTAGAGTCACCCAGGACTGTCAGTGGCAGGCCAAGTGTCCTGTTCCTATGACGGACATTGATTCTGAAGTGCAAGGAAGCTCAGGTCCTAAAGGTGCAGGTTCCTCCAGAGCCACGGCGCCGATCTCACGGCTGCATGGGCATCAGCTGCACCTCTATGAT
The DNA here is from genome assembly GCA_004027915.1 of Capromys pilorides. Lineage (NCBI taxonomy): Eukaryota > Metazoa > Chordata > Mammalia > Rodentia > Capromyidae > Capromys > Capromys pilorides. The sequence goes on from PVKN010004438.1 coordinate 25,706, forward strand.
TAGTCTGTAAACAGGGATGCAGGTGTCAAGTTGGCAACTTGAAACCTGGGCACAAGAACTCTCTAAACACTCTGCTGCCCAGTATGTTAGGTGAGGTGGTAGCTCCTCTCCAGTTCCCGTAGCCCTTAAACCTTCAGAGGTCCCAGGTCAGGTGTTAATTTCTAATAACCTATAAAAAAAGATTTGTAGCTTACCAATCAGCTTCATCCTCTGAAAGGTTAAATAGTTTCAGTTCCACATGCATTGGCCCAGCTATGTAAAGGGGCAAGTGTAGTGGATTTCTAACAAGTGGGCAACTTACTACACCTGGACAAAGCAAGCTAGTGTGGTACTGGGTGCAGGAGGCCCACCTCAGGACTGTTGCCTGCAGCATAAAGGCAGAACAGGAGAAGCTGCTGATACACCCTCAGGGGTGCTGTCTGAAGCAGCTGTTGGGGCTGTCGGAAGCTGCTAGTTCTCTTGAGCTGTTTTGCTGGAAGACCTTGTCACACTGGATTTTGCGATGAACTTTGGAGAAGCCCTAGTCCTCATCTTGAGTATCATTTCCTGGCTCTAGAAAGGAAAGATGGTGCACTGCTCAGCCTCATGGAGAAGCTTGTCACGTTGCTTTCCTGATAGGAACTCAGTTTTCCTCATCACTGGAGGAGCTGGGGACCTCACTGCTGCTGAGGATGCTGTGGTACCTTGGGGGAGCTCTGGTGCTTACCTTGAAGGTTGCTTTGGCCCCAGGGCAGATCCCTCAGCCTGTGGGCACAGATCCTTCATCCCACTGACACAGACTTCCTAGCTTCCACCCCTGACCCTTGGGCCTTTCCAGCCCAGATGCATGAAGCGGGGCTGTACAGGCTCTGGGCCTCCAGCTGGACTTGTGGGAGGCATTGTTATGAGCCCCAGGCCCTCCGCTGGATTCTTTAGTGTGTAGTGTGTGGTTAGATTTCCTGAACTTGTATATTATTCTTTGGGTGATTCATTATAAAATAATACTGTAAAATGTGTGCTGTATTATATTCTTCCCCTTGCAAAACCCCCAAACCACGATAGGATGAATTCCACAGTGGAGCAAGGTGAACAGACCTTTGGGTTGCAGAGTGCTTTGTGTCTGCCAAAGTTCAAGCCCTAGAAGCTGGGCTTCCGGTGTGGCAATGTTAGAGTTGTAGAATCCTTAAAAGAAAGGTCCTATCAGGGCACAGTGATGCTCCCAGACACTCTGGGTGGCCAAGGCAGGAAGATCACAAATATGAATCCAGCCTTGGCAATTTAGAGACTTAGAAAAATTTGTCTTGAAATATTTTAAAAGGCTAGGGAATGCAGCTCAGTAAACAGGTCCTATGTTCAATGCTAGAATATAAGTGAGGCCCAGTGGGAGGTCCCTAGGTTGTGAGAGTTCCAAGCTCAGAAAGCATTAATGCAGGCCTCTCAGGCATTGATTACTTCCTGCAATACCAAGTTGTTAGAAGGAACCAACCTGCTGCCCCTGCCACATCTCACGAGACCACTCATGCTCTCCTTGCGTGGCACCATCCCATGTCACAGTCAGCTAGGGGTTCTTGTCAGACATCACCCTAGAACGGCGAGCCAGGCAAACCTGTTTCCTACAATAGCTATTCTGACTTGGCAACACAAAATGAGCTAAGACATTGGAGCTGGCCCAACAGGCTGCTTCTCAGATGAATTGCTTCAGAATAAGCCCCAGTTTCCTGCAGAATGATGCTGGCCCTGGACCTACCAACAGAGCCTCAACTGAACATTCCTCAAGGTCATTGTCCTCAAGGGCATAAACCAATGCGGTTGATTCTACTGGGTTTTCCATGCTAATGGTGCTCTGTTCAAGTATACTTGCCATACCATAAAGGATCCAAGTCTTAATATTCACATGCTCACATATGAGTCCAGCATCACCCACACACAGACTTAGAACATCCAGATCACCACAGAAGGACACTCACACCCTTAGAATCATTCTCCCTGCCCCACCCCCTCCCTCCAGGCAATTACTGCTGTAAGACCCTTTCGCTCTTTAGTTTAATGCAGGTGTATACAGCATAGCATTCTCTGTACCTGGCTACTTTCACTTAACAAAATATCTTTGAGATTCATCCATCATTATGTACAGCAGTACTTTTATTGTGAAGTTGTTCCCACGCTGTACGCTAACACAGCTGTACCACTTGTTAATAGAAACTGGGTTCGTTTCCAGTTTGGGGCTTCTATGAGAGTTCCACAGTTATGTGCCCTCATTTTTGTCACTGAGCTAAGTATCCACTATTGAGGCCATAGTGTCAAAGGGTGGGCACATGTCTAACACTATCAAAAATGTTCAGGTAACTTCACAGTCATCATAGCATTTAATGTCCCCACCACTGATATGTGAGGTCTTTGCCTAGTCTGCAGTTTTATTTTATCCAGAAAAGTGGATGTGTAGTGGCATTTCACTATAGAATTCTTTTTGTCATTGTCATTGCTTCATTCTGATTGGCCTGCATTTCCCTTGTCTAATGAGAAGGAGCACATTTCATATATTTATTGACTATCTTAATATCTTCTATAAAATGCCTAGTGAATACTTCCTCATGTTATAAATTGGCTTACATGGATTTTGTCTTATTGATTTTTAGGAGTTTATTATGTTTTTCTTTGAGTCCTTTGTCAGATATAATACACATGCAGTGTTTTCCCCATGTCACTTGACTTTTCATTTCCTTAATGGGCGTTTCAGTGAGCAGACATTATTAATCTTTAGGAAATTCAATCACCATTGTCATACTTAGCACCCTTGTGTTCTGTTTAAGAAATCGTTCACTTCCCCAAGCTCATTAATATGTTCTTCTATGTTTTGTTCCAGAAGCTATAGAGTTTCAGCTGTCATATTCATGTTTTCATTCCTTTCAAATTAATTCCTTTGCAAATCTTGAGGAAGGACTTAAGGCCATTTGATTTTCCTCATGGATATTCAGTTACTCTATTGTTGCAGGCAGCTGAGTTAGATAGAAATATTATAGGCAGTCAGACAGGGTCAGGCCCTCAAGGACAATATGAAAGACAAGGCAACTTTACAACTAGAGACAGACACTCCTCTGATGCTGTTACTCTCAAGACAAGAGTAAACCAGAACAACTACATACTTCCTTAAGGGTGGGCATCAGGGATTGATATTCTACGTAGATATCTATCACCTTGAAAGAGCCTGTAAAGAGTCACAAGGCCAAGCTCAGTATGTGGTGTTCTTGCCCACTTGCTATGTGACTTGCCTTCCCAGTGGATCCCGATTTTAATCAATGTTACATGAGCAATGGTGCTTGTAATCTCACTAGTTGACCATAGTCTTTGTCCCACCTCATACCCACCTAAGTGAGTTCCCACGTCTTCTCCTCCATAAAAGTCCCTGGAAGAGACAGCTTCTCCGAGGGACACCCACTCGGGACCCCCCTCCTGTCTTTCTGTCTCTCTCTCTCTCTCTCTCTCTCTCTCTCTCTCTCTCTCTCTCTCTCTCTAATAAATATGTTCTGCTCATTACCTCCGTTTGTTCTTACATTTCATTCTTCTGTTTTAGAGAACACGAACTCATCCCAGGTACTTTTCAGGTTGGGGATTGGTTTTCCCTATATCATTTGGAGGTTCCCTATTGGAGGTCATCCACCCCAGATCTCTTCCTGCATCATTTGGAGGTCCCACTGGGATCACTGGATGGAGGTATGAGTTTGCTTTTCTTTCAAAAATTCTGAATTGGGACTTGCTTAGATAACAAACTTTATGCTTTACATGTTGATGTCTTTGCCCATTGCTCATAATTACTCATATTTTGTTGTCTCATACAGTTCGGTTAAAGTTGCTTACAATTGCTTATGATTTTTCTCATATCATTTTGTTAAAATGTTGGTCAAAATGTTGGGAAATCTACATTAAAACACAGAAATGTTGTAGGGTTAAGGTATTTCTCTAATAGGACATTTTATGACTGTTGTGTTTGAACATTGTATTTGAACTAGATGTTAAATATACTGGTATTCCTTGCTTGACTTTAGACAATAGTGCTACAGACAGTAACATTATTAAGCCTCCTAGTGAACTTTATGTAAACTTCTGTAAAATAGGACTTTTAAATCTTGCTCCGACTTAGGAAATAAACATGCCTGTCTATGAAACATGGGACTCCTTTTGCCAATTAAATGACATTAGGTTGGCAGCCATTCTTAAAGACTTGGAGGACAGGTTTCACTGAGATAGACTGGTTCTGATCCCTCTCTACATGTTAGAGGAAATGTCAGGCCTGCTCTGTTTCAGCTTCCTTTCTTTGACTTTACTTCTGATTTTCCTATCTCTTTGTACTTTCCTTTTTAAAGGCATGTACAATTAGGAGAATGATATAGACTGTTCCAACTAAACAAAGCCCTTAGAAAATGAGCGTTTGTTAAACACTGAAGACAGGGAAGTCATTTTAGAAAAAGGACACATACCCCATCTCTGGGTCAGATGAGACAAAAAGGACTATGCCTGTCCAGGAGGACACATATAAAAGCCATGTCCCAGCTCAGTGTTCTGAACAGGTCTCCTTTGGGAGGCTAAACCTGAGACAGTGGAGAGAACCAACTTCTGGGTGACACCGAAAGAAGCTATCTCTGAAAGCAGCACATGTATGGGACCAAAACATTTAGAATAAGGGAGGATCATAACATTTTCTTCTAGGTCTAATTATTAGGTGCATAATAACTAAGTTTTGGACTTTAAAGCCTTTACTGTGAAGTGCTAGGTAATCTTGTTCAGGCTTTTAACTATCCCTAATAGAACTTGAACAAACAGTAGTTACTCTGCCAGCTAGTAAATGCTCCTAAAGCAGCTGCCACTCTTTGAAGCAGAGGACAGGTTTCCCTAGCTGTTCTTTGGTAAATCCCCATTGAAGCCTATGGCTGATGGAATATCGACCAGAGAAATGGTTGGATTCCTTTCTGGAGATGCTCTCTGGTTATGTGAGCCAACAGACCCTGATAACACCTGAGGGGGTGATGGCCAGGGCTACTCTCTGCTAACACCGAAAGGTGCTTGATGGTAACTGGTTCTTGACCACCAGAATATCTCCACTTACCTATTGTACTTTTTTTCCTCTTTACTTGGAAACTAGGAATCCTACCTGAGCCTTTCAGTAGGACAGCTTAATGAGCCACTCCTTGAAAAATTAGGCTGCATCAGCTTGCAAAAGTTTACATTTTATAGTGGCTATTAGGGGAAAAGATTTACATCTACCTTACATGTTAACTAAGAGATTTTTGTCTGCTTTAAAGTGTTTACCAACATGTAAAATGTGATGCTAGATGATACATGTAAGTTTCATCTGTTAGCTTCAAATTTAAATCTTGTCCAGTTGCTAAAAATGTTTACCTAGGTGATTAGACAGAAAACAAGTGTCTGGAGACTTGGCTCAGTGCACGGGGCCAGATCCTCCAGTCAATGCTTCTATCTATCTCTAGGAGTGCTCTAAAAATTGCACATTTCCAAATCATATTTTTATACAATAGTTACGCCTCCTTTTGTAGACATTCCTGTCACTGGACCAACTATAACTTTTACTTACAAATATACTGTAAGAGTAAGTGAATGATTTGTGAGATGTTTCAGGACATAGGAATCATGTACCAGTTTGAGGGTGGATAGGCTGGTGGGATCTTGTCTCCCTTCTCTTCAACAGGAGCATCCACCTGCTCTGGAAAGGGCTACTCAAGGAATACCTGGGTGGAGGAATCAATAGGAAGAACGTGGGGATGCCCAAAAGATAATTTCTATTGAATTCCAAGTTATCTCACAATCAAAGTCTCTTACTCCTTTAGAGTGCTTCATTAGGCACCGCAAAACGTTTGATCCTTACACACTGAAAAGGAGCAAAGGGAATGCAAAGGAAAGTATTATGGCGCTATTTTACAACTAAAAAGATATTGTAAAAAGAAAAGTGGTGAAAAGTTTGTATGTTCAGATTTTGTTTGCATTAAGAAGGTTATTTAAGTTTTGAAATGTATATGTGAGCCTAAGGACAAGATGGCCTTAATCACAGCCTCATTACTGAAAGTAAGGTTCCCCCTATCTACCTTTTCAGTCTGGAGGGTGGCGCTTCCAGACCAGCTGCAGTCTGCCCCTCTACAAGGTTACACCCATTCTTAGCTGAGTTCATACAAGCTTTTCAAGGTCAATACCCTTTTAAGAAGTAAATGGATTTAAAACTTCCGGAGTTCATGTAACTTTTTTTTCTCTGTGACCTAAAACAGATAAAGTCAGATTTCAGAAGATCTTTAGATGACTCTGATAAGTGCATTGATATCTTTCGAGGACTTACTCGTTCTTATGCTAATCTTAAATCAAGCTTTATCTTCTAATAATAAATGCAGCATTACAAGCTGATATTACATTTAGAGATAAATACCACATTGTTAATTTTAAAGCACCAAGAGATAGCCAGTGGAGCTGCCTGTTGCCACAGGAGCCCAAATATATCCCTGCTGGCCTAATAGCCAAGTAGGAGATTGGTTAAAAGACATTTTCTAGTGTGTATTCTTAAAGGCCTAAGAACTAGAATCAAGCCTTCAGTTACTAAATTTTAGCTATTTACCAGATGAACACCCCTCTGATTTCTTAAAATGTTTAACAGAGACACTGGTAAAGCATACTTGATGAGATGTTAATTTAATAAACTCTTAAACTCTTACAGATAAGTTCACCTTACAGCCAGCTCCAGATATTAGAAAAGAGTTACAAAAGACAAGCTTTTACTTCAGATAATTCACTTGATACTTTATAGGACACTAAGAAAACAATTTCCTATGGTCAGAACTGGAAAAAATCAGGGAGAGAAAACAAAAGAGATCAAAAATCCCTGCCTTTGCAGCCTCAAGACAGACCCTAGTTCTGATTCTCTGGGCTCCAAGAAGAGCTCAACAATGATGATGTTCATCTGCTACCACCGTCAGAAGCTAGGCCACTATAAGAGGGACTGCTTTAAGAGGCCCACAAGCCGTGCCCTGACTGCCAAGGCAGCTGCTAGAAACGAGACTGCACTCTGAGGCATAGGCCACAGAGCTCAGACTTGGCTTCCCAAATGGTCCAGAAGGACTGAAGGGCACTGGGCCTGTCACTTCTCTCTGGCCAGACTGTTATCTCTACCTGCCATTTCCACGGAGGAGCCCTGAGTAATTATGACTAGAGGGAAACCCAGCCTATTGCTGGACACTGGTACAGGTCTCTTTGTTCTTCTCCAACCCTGACTTTCCTTCCAGTTATATTTCAATAGAAGCAGACTTCAAAAGACCTCTTGCTTTAGCTGTAACTAAGATACCACACTGTATCCCAGTTGCTAACTAATCAAAATTATAGTAAAGAATAGTTTTTACAAATGTAATATATATTGTTGTTCATGTACAGAAGACTTAAAAGGCATTTCTATAGCTAAAACAGATCCCCAAAGACAGATAATATCCTGTCAACATAAAGTTCTAAAGACACTGGCTACACAGTGTCCAATAGCTTTGGGCCTATGGATAGATTCAGGCCTTATATTTATGACATAAAACTCAGAGCCACATTGTTAAAAAGAAAAATCCCTCAACAATGCCCTTTTCTTACAATTGGGACCATTTCTAAAACACTGAATGGGACATTGGTTTAACCTAAATGCTGTGTATTGATAAGTTTATTAAGTTAGCCTGGTTGATTTCTGATGCAACTCAAGTACTTCATGTTAATAGTAAATACAAGTGTGACCTTATAGATTAGATTTTTCAAAAGTAAGATTGCCTAATATTGTATAATACATTATATATGTGCTAATTGGAAAAGATTATTAGACATTTTTTTAAAATGTTATGATTTCAGTCAATATTTATGAGTGTTTTTTAATTAAAAGGCAAAAGTGTTTACAAAAAAGTTTTGTACAAGTAAAAATAA
>PVKN010004439.1:0-33514 GCA_004027915.1 Capromys pilorides
TCAACTATGGCACAATATGTGAGGCAATGAATCAATTTATCAAGCTTGCAGGGCAGAAAGATAATACATAAAATTAATTTTATATACCAGCAATAAACAAAACTCAAAACAAGAAAATATAATTAAAAATAAAGCATTTTTTGCAATAATTGGGAACAAAGCATTTTCAACAACAAAAATTAAAAAAAAAGAACTAAGCATATACCTAACTAAAATACTTAGATCAGTGGAGCAAAACATATGAAACATTACTGGAAAGGCCTAAGCAAATAGATACATATGTGTGTCTGAGGGACTAGAGGACTCAAAAATGTTAAGATTCAATTCTCCTCAAACTGATCTGTAGATCTTAATCTGACAAACTGATTCTAAAATTGATAGAGAAATGCAGAGGATCTAAGAAAAGCAAGATAATCTTAAAAAACAAATGTGGAGAACCCATGAGATCATCAGACCTAGCATAAAGAATATGCTAGAATAAAGAATATCACTGGCAGAAGCAAAGAAACATGGACCAGTTTAACTGCATACAACTCAAAAGCAGCATTTACATAGAGACAGATGAGTAATGGCACAAACCTGCCTGAAATGCAGTGAGGAAAGAATGAGTTCTTAATGAATGTGTGTCTCTACCTGATGCCTTATAGCAGACACTGCAAATCAGAGACCTAAGTGCCGATGGCTTTTAAAAGCTGACCTATAAATTCAACATGATACCTATCAAAATTTCAGACTCACTATAATTGCTATCCTGAAAAAGAGAGACAATAATAAGAGCTGAGGAGGATCTGGAGAAATGAGAATCTTTACACCTTACCAGTGGGATGTAAAATGATATAGTAGTTTTGGAAAATAGGCTCCCAGTTTCTCAAATAACGAAATTTAAGGGGAAATATACAGCAGACATTGAGTAATTACTATGCAAAAGATTTAAAAATATAAAGAAAAAATATAAAGTCCAGAATTTGTTTATTAGTGTTCTAATAAGCATTATTTATAAAAACCAAACAGCTTAAAAACAACTCTAGAGCCAGCTAAATAGATCAGTGGATTAAAGTGCCTGCAAGCAGGTGCAGGGGCCAGGGGTTCAATCCCTGGGCCTGTCATGCTGCCCCTGCCCCCCCACACACACACACTGAGAAGGCAATTGAGACTGGGTGTGGTGGCACACGCCTGTAATCCCAGCTCTTGGCAAGCTGTAAACAGGCAGATCTAGTAGTGAGACCCTCTAAAAAATACAAAAAAAGAAAAAGAAAAAGAAAAAAAGAAAGCAACTCAAATGTCTACCAATTGGTGAACAAATAAATATCAATCCATACAATGACATATCCACACGTAACACCATGAGAGATCCTAGATGACATGCTCAGTGAAAGGAACCAGGCACGAACCATATCCTACATATATGAAATATTCAGAATAGCAGAAGAGACAGAAAACACTACAGGTTCGCCTGTACCATAGCTAGCAGGAATGGGCCATTTCTGCTTATAAGCACAAGGTATGGAGAATGGGGTAAAAATGTTCCGGAATTAGGTAATAGTGAGTAAAACTGAATCTTCACCAAAATACTTAAAATTAAAGCCCAATAGTGAAAGGTTACTGGAACTCCTATGCGTTACTTGAAGGGTAACATATGTCAACTGATACAACCATTTCAGAAACCGGTTGAGAAGTAGCTACTAACGCTAAACATAAATGCACTCAGATTCAGAAACCATACTTCAGGAAAAACACTCAACAAAAACACTTAAACTCATGAAAACTCATATATAAAAATGTTTATAGCAATGTTATAAGAGTCTTAAACTAGGAACAACCTAAACATCCATCATGTAGAATGAATAAATTATGGTATATTTACACAATGAAATATTATACAACAGTGGAAAAGCAGATGTTACCACTTACGAATGAATCTCATTCACAATGTAGAGCCAGAAAAATCAGAACAAAGAATTCCATACTATATAATTCCATATGAAATACAAGAACAGCCAAACCAATCCATGGTGATAGAGGTCAAAACAATGATTATCTTTGGGGAGTACTGAACCCATGTAGTGGTCACATCTATATAAAAATACATGTAGCTATTAACTTGGGATTTCTATGCTTACTATTATACTTTAATCAAATACATATTTAAGAAATACTTTGACCAACCACCTTACTAAGGTCAAAGTCACAAGATACAGCTCTCTGACTACAGGTGCTGCTAGCAGGGGGGATCAGTTCTCTGCAGGATGGATGATGTAGTGGGGACCGCACAGCTATGGCCTGCAGAGGCACCACTGTGGCCAGATAGCTCTTCAGGTTGTACCCATTACTCCAAGAACAAACAGATAGCAAGCAGCAGCACTGGGGTCAGAATCCGGTCTGTCTCCATGGTTCGTCTCATGAACATATGTGGGTTCTTGTGATGAAACAAAGCAAGGCAATATCAAGCAAGACTCTCAGGCTCCTCTGTTAGGCTCCTCAAACTTCCTTATCAGCAAAGAGTTCTCTACAGGAGCAAGACCCAGTAAGGTCCCATAAACTCATAAATTATCATAGCTGGAATTCCAACCTTGGAATGCTGCCCCTTATGCCAAACAATCTAGGGTTTGTAAGTTAGGTCTCCCCACATGCACACCACCAAAAGCAAAAGCTCAGTCCTGCACCTGGACCTCCACTTAGGCCAAGTATATCCTACGCCAGGTGTACCCAGTTAGAATCTCACTTAACCAAAAGGAGAGCAGTGTTCTGGAAGACTAAAGGCTTGGCCAGCAGGTTTCTGTGTCTCTGTGCAGGTCACTGCCTGACACAAGCTTTGTCTAACATTGAGGGACAAGTACAGGCAAAGCTCCACACTGCTGTAAGCATAGTTTCTTCATGAGACCCCCCAGGGGTAAATGTGTCTTTCTCTTTGTCAGGAATCTTCAGACCTTGCCAGCTTCCACCAAAGTGAGAGTTGCCCTCATGCAACATCCAGAAAGCTCGCTGGACAGGCTCATTGATATTAATGGGAGGAAGGAAGGAAGTTTAAGTTGTCTAGGAATACATCCAGGCCTCACACCTTTCTAGGACTGATGGGCTCCCTCCTGGGTAGCTGTCAGAGTCCAGGCCTACTGTGCCTGCACCTGGGCTGAATGTATTCTATTGAAGTAAGATGTACAGAGGGGGCTGGCCAAATAGCTCAGCAGATAAAAGTACCTGCAAGCAGGCGCAGGGGCCAGGGGTCTGATCCCTGGCCCGCCATGCTGGCCCCACCTCCAGGGTGTGGATGTGCTGAGATGGCAATTGAGATTGAGTATGGTGACAAACACCTATAATCCCAGCTCTTGGGAGACTGTAAACAGATGTATCACTAAGAGTTCGATCTAATAGTGAGACCCTGAACACCTTGTAGATCCTTCCTAAAATACAAAAAAAAAAAAAAAAAAAAAAAAAAGATGTACAGAGGGACAGAGACAGACTGACTGACCAAAACAGACACACAGTGAAAAAGGAGGACACAAGAAGAGAGCAGAACAGAGAGAAACAGACAAAGAAAAATAGAAAGCAGGAGCTTATAAGCCTGCCTTTTTCCACCCTAATGCCACATGGCAGAAGCACAAAGGAGAGGCTGGTTTACAAAAAAAAAAAAAAGAGGCTGCTATCTGCCACTGGGTGGGGACAGCCAGGAACACAGAGGTGCTAAGAGATACAACAGGGCTGCCTGATTTCTCACTAGCAGCTCCTAACTGACCTGTTACACCACTCCACAGAAAACACCTTCATACCTCCCTAGGCTCCTCACAGTCCCACAGAAGACAGCAAGTCCACAGACCACAGACTAAGGTCTGTTGCTCACCTAAGACCAACTTTCAACCATCAGCAAAGCCTCATGTAGAAGGGACCATGTTTTTATAGAAAAGAGAGTCAGACAATAGTGAGACGCAAAGGCCAGGCTGCCATCTGATGATTGCCTGCTGAGGAAAGGTCTCTGATAATGAGGCCCACACCTTTCAGGAAGAGACCTGCTGCACAGAGTACCAAGTAATGTGGTAAATCCGCTCAGCTTCTGTGGGCAGAAGTGTTCATCTTCTTAACTAGTGAAATGTGAAGGCCACCATGTTGCCATGGTGATCTGCATTAGAGAACACTGGGGCCCACATGGATAGGCCACTGCTTCATATGCCTTCACTCATTTCCTGTTAAAAAATACATTTTAATACAGAGTCAAAACTAGAACAAGTAATAAACATAATGGAAGGCAGAGAAGCAAGCTGCTTGTCTCCACGGGGACCCTGTCACCACTGGGAGACCCTACTCAGAACTTCTCTGTAGAACACTTATGCAATCTACAGACATCTGCCGAACAAGGAGTTCAGACAAGGGACAGGGCTGGCTTTGTGAAAGACATAGGGCAAATACTACCAAAGCATCTATTTATGTGGGAGAAAGGAAGCCCCCAGCTGTAAATAATCATAATAAAAGTATAAAGTACAGGCTTTCACTTTCAAGGCTACCAAATGCATAAGACTCCAGAGGATGAAAAGTCTTTCCAGTTAGGAAGATCAGAAAAGAGCTTAAAAGGAGAAAAACATATATGAGTATCTCACATTGCCAATTCTTGCTTTCAGAGTCTTGTCATCCATCCTAACCAGGGTGCTGAGGCAATTGTACCACTCCATACAGTGACACAGGCTCCATAAAGAGGCTGTCCAGCAATAGACATGGTGGTGGACAATCAGGATACAAGCCCGGGCTTTTCTGTACCAGCACTTTCTACAGCACGAAAGTGGTGTGTAGCTTCAACCTAGAGAATGACATTTTAAATAGGAAACAGAGAAAAAGAAGTCAGAAGAAGACAATTGGGGCTGATGGCAAGAATAACAGACACAAAGGCAGCACGGCTGCCTATAGATCTGAGGCAGATCTATAAAACATTACCTATAGATCTGAGTACAGTATCATGTTCAGCAGAGAGAACGTAAAAACAAGGTTCTGAACAATCAGAGGGGAACACAGATGACAAACTTGTACACTGTCCCCATGAGACAGATCTGCACGGGGGAAGCCTATGGGAGAAGACCAGGGTCTCACCAGAATAGGTGCTTGTAGGCTCAGTGTTCTGCAGATGACAGCACAGATGTAGGGCAGTGAAGTACACTATCAGCTGAGAGGGGAAGGAAGTCAGGGTCATTTTTTTTTTTTTTTTGTAATCCCAGCAAACTCTATTGTAAAAAGAAAACAACAAAAATGCATAGTCTTTTCCACAGGGCTCTTCTGCCTTCTGGCTTTCAGTCATTAAACCAGACAGGCAAGAACATTTTGTAGAGGGACTGGGGCCTGAGCGCACAGGTCATGATCCACCCAGAGAGTAGGAGATGATTTTTTAAAAATTTTTATTTATTTACTTATGTTATGGCCAGCTTAGCCTGCCCTGAGGGTGGGGCTGGCGTAGCATGTGATACCAGGGATCGAATCGTAGTCCCTGCAGTTGCCTAAGCTTGTCTAAGCAGGTGCTTTAGACCACTGAGATATCGCCGGCCCCAATTTTTTTTTTTTTTTTTTTTTTCCAGGACCAGGGATTGAACTCGGCTGCTTGCACTTGCCAGGCAAGCGCTTATTCTACTGAGCTATTTCCCCAGCCTCCTAGCAGATGATTGGTTAAGGGGTAGGAGCCTCCTCAGCCTTACAAAAGAGTCCGCAGAGAGATCTCTCAAACAACAAGTTCCCTTGCTGTGTCTGAAGTAAGAGTTCTTTCTGGATCCTATGCCTGTGGACAAGCTGCTCACACCACAGAGCTAAAGAACAACAATGGAAACCTCCTCTCTTAGCCCCTAAAGTGCTCCCAGGTAACAATCTCTTGAGTCCAAACCTAGCATTTTAAGGATTTGCAAGACTCAGGAAGCCAGTTCTTTCTCCAGGAAGACAGCTTTCCTACCAAGGATGGCTGGCTGGCTTGAGAAGCCCCTCATTAGACAAGTTTCTCTACCCAAACAAAGCCAAATCATGGCTACTCAGTCCCTATACCACTTGGCTGTGGGCTGTTTATGTTTGATCACAACATGTCAAAGCCAGCAAGAAAGCACCAAGCTTTCATGTGCCAGGCACTGAGTTCAATGCTACATGAGTCCCCTTCCAAACCTTTGCATCTGACTAGGACATTCTGAGAGAAGAGACACTGGGAGACATGGTCAAGTTCTGTCCTGGACATGCTGGACCTACACACAAACACAAGGCTGAAAGTCTGGCATGCAGAGGAAGAACTGTACAATGATAGGAAGTTACCCCAAGAGATGTCTGTTGGGGTTAAATCCCTGGGGAACACCAATATTTAAGGGTCAGGTAGAAAACAATAAAAAAAAGCTTTGCTGAAAATACAACCCTGCAATAAAAGGGCTTAAGATGCAAACTTGTCTCTGTTTTCTCCAAAGCTCATACCACCAAACTGAAAGTCCCTTCAGAGTCGAGTGAGCCCCAAAACTCATTTCTGTCCTGCTTTAGCAGAGAAAAAGAAAGGGAGAAACAGACAGAGGGAGGGAGGAAGGAAGGGAAAGAAGGAGGGAGGGAGGGATTTCTTAAAGGAGACCAAGAGAGATGGAGATAAAGATCTACTTCTAACATGTCTTTCTCTCTCTCTGCTCTCTCAACAGAGATGTCTTCCCTATCGTATTAGTCAAACTTCCTGTTGCTGGGCACAATACCTGACACCCACAACTTAGAGGAGGAGAGGTTTAATTTGACTAATGTTTTAACTGGATTCAGTCCATGGTCGGCTGGTTCCAAGACAGAAGTACCATGGCAGAAGGGTGTGGGACAGCAAAGCTGCAGAATTCATGATGGTTAGAAAGCAGGGCAGGGACCAATGCCAAAAGGGAAGAAACAAAGGACCAGACATAGTGCCCCAAATTATATCTCCATGGCTCATTCAGACATGTGCTCTATCAATCTCTTGGATAGTTCCCAAGCCAATCAAGTTGACATTTTCAAACTTTTCCAGTACACCTACCCATACCTCTTCCTTACCACCTATGTTTTGGTAGTCACATCAAAATTATTGGTGCAATATTCTAGCAAAGTTAGGTATTTCTCATGCTGACCTCAAAACAATTTTGGGGGTAGCTTCATCCCACAGAGACTGAGTATGAGCTGGACTCTTCTATAAATTATTCTAACACACTACTTCCCTGGTAGAATCTCCCAAACATAATGAGTGACCTGAAATCTCCTAATGCTTTAAGGATTACTCTCAGGAGTCACCATGCCCCCAATATAAATCAGTTCTGTACTTCTAGAGCTGACTTGGAACTTTTACTAGCAAGGTAAAAAAAGAAAAAAGCAGGAAAGACTGGACCCTGGACACAGTATGTTCACTATGTCCAGGAACCCTGCATAGGCCAGGCTGTCAGTTACTCCTGTGAATCAGTACCAAACCTCTACGTGCTAGTGTGAGCCCTTTGTCTCACTTCCAAAAATAGAGCAAGCACCTTTCTCAAAGAGTATTTGTGAAAACACATCATTTGCAGCCAGTATCTGTGGATGCTCAGTACCATATATTTCAATCCCTCCCCTCACTGAGGATTCCAATGAAGAGGTAATCAAGGAAAACACATTGAAGGGAACCATACTCTTCATAAGGATTCATACTCATTCATACCTCATGAGTTCTTAAAATAACAACAGGCCCTTCTACATGTTAAAGTAACAGCAGTGTAATTTACTGACATTAATTTTGAAATGTCTTATTCATTATTGATTAGTCTTTAACAATAATCTAGTAGGATCAACAAGATAAGAAAACATCCTTTCTACAAAATGAGAAAGTCTTAGAGAAGAAACATGACTTTAGGAAGTGTAGTGGATTAATAGTCAGCCTGTAACACCCAGCTGAACTCAATCAGTGTGGTTTGGGTGTGGAAGGCCCACCTGAAGATTGCTGGCAACAGCAGAAAAAATGGCATGCTGTTGATTCTCTCAGAGAAGCCTGTCACGCTGGTTTTCCAGATAGGAACTCAGCTATTCTCATCATTGGAGATGCTAGGGTCCTCACTATTGTGAAGTTGGCTGTGATTTTCTTGAGGGGAGCTCTAGTTCTTACCTTGAGCACCACTTCCTGGCTGCAATGTAGTCTCAGCCTACTGGCACAGATCCTTCACTTCATTGGTGCAGGCTCTCTTGTTTCCACTTCTAGGGCCTTCCCAGTGCAAACCCTTGCTACAAACTTGCGTGAGACACTGTCATGGGCTCTAGGCTCCCAGATGGACTCATGGAGGGCACTATCATGGGATCTAGGACCTCTACTGGATACTTGAATCTCTAGTGTTGTAGGAAGATCTCTTATACTTTACTGCATTTCATTCTTTGGGTGAATATTATAAAATTAATCCTATAAATTGTGTCCTAAACTATATCTATTCCCTTGCAAACATTGGCTACAACACAAGGTCATACAGCCATGAAAGCAAAATGGAGCTCTGAACTCAAGTTTTTGAAAGTTAAAAAGCTTACGATTTACTGACTCACACTATGTACTATGGCTAAGAAATCTCATGCAAAATATCTAATCTTCTGATTCTATAATTTACATTCTTATACAACAACATGATGACTCCCTAAACAAAGAGACTTCTAAATTTTCACTTTTAAAAATCAAGTTTGAAATACATAAGCAAGGTTTATGTGCATATAAGCATACTAAGTTCCAGGATAGAATTCTTGGGGTAAGACAAGCCACAAACCCGAGCCCCTCCAGTAGGAAACTTTCAAGATAAGAAGACCAAATATGCTGGGGCACAAAGACACATGCAAAATTCCCAAAATGCCCATCAATAGAGAAAAGGAGAATTAGTCTTCCATAAGAACTGGCATCATAAAATTTAAACCAAACAGTGAGAAGTAACTCAAAATCATAAACAGAAAATGTTCTGTAGGCTGGGCATGGTGACGCATGCCTGTAATCCCAGAACTCAGGAGGCTGAGGCAGAAGGATTGCAGTAAATTCAAGGCCAGCCTGGGCTACATAGTGACTTCAAAGCTGGCCTGAACTGGATAACAAGACCCTGTCTCAAAAAAACAAAAACAAAAACAAAAATTTTTTTTCTAGATATACTTGGCAGAACAAGATGCTCCTGCAAAATTTTAACACAAAGTTGCTAACGGATCATGAGAAAATACTAATAATACTTTTTTTCTCCAAAGGCATACTTGGACAAAACATTTTGAATAGGTCACATAGGAAGGCAAGGCAGTTCTATGCCTCCAAATCTGAATGCTGAGACCCTCAGGAAAGTGACAAAATAAATTCCAGAAAAATTAGTATTTATCAGACTTCACACAAGACTGATAATGCACAAGAACATCATGGAAAGAGCCACTGTGATGTTTCTATTTATTTTAAAAATGTAAAGATACAAGGTTGGAAATCATTGTAGGCCATACACTTGATCACAGGGCTAGAGATTTTTTTTCTTATATAAAATCTGTGCCTTCCCCCGGCACCATCAGCAGGGCAGAGGTGGAAATATAAGCACAAGATTCACCTGCAAACACCCAAAGGCAAAACTTCTCATGCTGCCATAGAGCTGGATGCAGAACAAATTTTGCTGGGTTATAAAATTCTTTTGGGCTAGAATTATGGACTCATGGATGTTAGGACCACACTGTTTCCCTTGGCAGGAAATTGAGCCCTGCCCCTCAAGACAGTCATCAAACTCAAGGAACAACCATGAGATGAAATTTCTTTAACCAAGGAGCTAATAGGTAGCAGATTGCATTCAGTTCACATCAGCAAGCTGTGTTTTCTGGGAAATGTGGATTTAATAAGCCAGACTCTGTAGGAATACGTCCTTGGCTCAAATTTGTCAACAGCTTAATCAAACACCTTGTTGCCAGTCTGCTGGAGTGGTATAGATAAAATGATTAGAAAATGTGAGGGACAGGAAAAGAAAAGTAGCCATACTCACAGGAATGAATCACAGTGGAGATACCACACAAGTTGTCTACAAGGCTTCTTATGTCAAAAGATATGATCTATCAGCAAAAATGAGAAATAACAATTGCCAACACTTAACACACTCAGGATTTCTGGCTTAGGAAAATCAGAAAATGTAACAACAGTGAACTCCTATTCCTCTACATCTATGGCAACAATCCATCAAAGCTGGAACTAACCCCCTGGATGGAGCAAGCTTGCTTTGGCTTGCCACAGTCCACTGTATTCCCTATCATATCAAGGCGAGTTTCCCATAATCTTGTATGCTCCTAAAGGGTTTTGAGTTTATTAGCTCCCAAGTACCATTATAATACTATCTAGAGGCTTAGCAACTAGTCTCATAAAAAAATAGTGAAACAAAGAACCATAAAAAAAAAAAAAAAAAAAAAAAAAGAACCATAGGCAAGCCTTGGTAATACTGCAATTTGAGTTTCAGACCATTACAATAAAGCTAATATCACAATAAAGTCTCATTGAATTTTTTTCAATGTACATAATGTGATGTCTGTACTATACTGTAGCCTACTGAGTGTGTAACAGTATTGTAACGAAAATAATGTAAGTACCTTAATTAAAAATATTTTATTGCTAGAAGATGCTAATGATTATTTGAGCCTGTAGGGAGTCAGCTTTTCACTGGTAGCTGGCCTCACACAGTGTTGAGCGATGCTGGGTGATCAAGGCAGCAGCTGCTCAAAGCCAGGGCAGTGGGACCAACTGCTTACAACAGGATAACAACAAAGTATAGCATGAACTAACTCTTACTTTCACAAAAGACTTCTCTGCAGCATGAGATGCTGTTTAATGGCATTTTTACCTACAGGAGAACTTTCAGAATTGGAGTCAGTTAACTTTTTTTGATATAGGCTTTCACTATGCAGTTTGGATTCAGAGTAATCTTCCTGTCTCAGCCTCCCTAGTGCTGAGATTACAGGGGTGCACCACCACACCCAGTTCTGGGGCTGGCATAGGACATGGTATCATGGTTTGAACTCAGGACTATGTGCTTGCCAGGCAAATCCTTATGCCACTGAGTTACCTCCCCAGCGAGTAAGTTCTCTTGAACCCTGTGCTTCTTTATCTACTGAGTTTCTGTGATATTCCAGGTCCTGTGTTGTGATTTCAGCAATGACCCCGCCTTTTTCACCAGGACTAGATTCTATTTCAGGAAATCACCTTTCCTTATCCATAAGAGGCAGCTCCTCATCTCTCAGTTTTATCACGAGATAGCAGTGATGCAGTTGCATCTTCAGTCTCTACTTCTAATTCTTGTTCTCCAGCTGCTCCCAACACCTTTGCAAAATCATCCATGAACAATGGATGTATCTCTCAAAACTCGTATTTATAGACTGGGTGGGTATGGTGACCCAAGCCTGTACTCCCAGCACTTGGGAGGCTGAGGCAGGAGGATTACTGTGAGTTTGAGACTAGCTGAGCTACAAAGTGAGCTCAAGACCAGCCTGAGCTGCATAGCAAGACCCTAACTCAAAAAGATGTAAAACAAAAACAATCCTATTAATGTTGATATTACAATTACCTCCAATGAATCCCAAATGATCTTACTGGCATTTGGAATGGCAAATCAAAGATTTTCGATTAATTTTGCCCAAATCCAACAGATGAATTAATATGTATAGTAACTACAATTTTAAGAAATGTGTTCCTTGAGTAACAAGACTAGAAAGTCACAATCACTCCTTGATCCATAACTATAGAACACATATTGTATGAGCAGATATAAAACCAAGTTATAAACAGATTGTTCCATTGATAGAACACAAGTGGAGTACATTAGGTATGAGTCTTAGGTCTTTTTTTCAGGCTGGCCTTGAGCTCACTTTGTAGTCCAGCTGGTCTCAAACTCTCAACTATTCTCCTGCCTTGGTATTCTGAGTGCTGGGATTACAGGTGTGTGCCACCACATCTACATGAGTCTTAGGTGCTAAGGCTTTCAGAATGGTAAATAAGCATTGGCTAAACTTAAAAGTCAGTACCAGCCTCTGACTTCTCTAGCTCAAGTCTATTTTATCTACAGTGACAATCTGTTGTTTAATTTAGCCACCTTTAACAACGATCTCAGTATGGTTTTCTACAATAGCACTTGCTTTTTCACCTTGCATTTTTATGTTCTATCCTTAAACCTCATGAATCAACCTTTCTTAGTTTCAAAGTTTTCTTCTGTACCTCTCTCAGCCTTCATAGAACAAGAGCTAAAGCCTTGCTCTGCAATAGACTCTGGCTTAAATGAGCATGATAGCTGGTTTGCTACCATGAAGAGCTGGTTTGCTCTTCAATTCAAACTACTAAAATGTTTGTCATATCAGCAATGCTGTTATTTTGCTTTCCTCTCATTCCTATGTTCACTGGAGTAGTACTTTTAATTTCCTCCAAGAATGTATCCTTTGCATTCACAAGTTGACTAACCGTTTGGTGTAGGTACTAGCTTTTGGCCTACTACAGCTTTCAACATGCCTTCCTCACTTAGCTTAATTATTTCTAAATTTGACTTAAATTGAGAAATGTGCAACTCTTCTTTTCATGTGAACACATTAAGACCACTGTAGGTCTATTAATTGGTCTAATTTCAATATAGTTGTGCCTTGGGCTGGCCAGGTAGTTCACTGGACTAAAGTGCCTGGCTTAGGGACCAGGGTTTCATCCCTGACATGCTGTGCTGGCCCCGCCCACGGGGCATGCTGAGACAGCTACTGAGACTAGGTGTGGTGGCATGTGCCTGTAATCCCAGTGCTTGAGAGGATGAAAACAAGAGGATGATTACGAGTCCAATCTGTGTAGTGAGACCCTGTACTAAATACATTATATATATATATATATATATATATATATATATATATATATATATATGTGTGTGTGTGTGTGTGTGTGTGTGTTCTCACAGTATAGGGAGGCCTGAAGAGGTGAGGAAAGATGGGGGAAAGCTGGCAGGGCAGTCTGAACACATGCATCTATTGATTAGGCTCACAGATTGAAGTAGCCATGTACAAAACCATCACAATTGTAACATCGAAAATTGCTGATCATGTGTCACCATAACAGATAGGATAATCATGAAAAGACTTGAAATCTTGCAAGAATTACCATAATGCATCATAAAGACACAAAGTAAGCACATGTTGGGGAAAATGTCACCAATAACATTGCCCTATACTGGGCTAACACAAACCTTTGTTTTTAAAAAACATTAAGGCAAAGAGCAGCAAAAGGATATATGCCTATGCAATTCTAAATACAAACAAGCTGCAAAAGTGGTAAATAAAACTCCACTCCACCCCAGTATTTTTGATATTCATTAGCATTGTGTCTTAAGGCTACTGCTCATTTCACACAAATTTTAAGGTCATGGTCCACCTGCTCCCGACCAGTTATCCATAGGCTGGTGCCTCCCACTCCATGTCTAAACCTGAAAGTGCTGCCTACAGGACACCTGATGTGCTGGGAGGTAGGGTTTCTCTCAAGTGTCCACATTTGAGCCACCTTCCCATCTATCCCACTTGCCCTACTTCTGTCAGTTCCCATAATTCAGGGATCACCATCATCCATTCAGCAGCATAGAGGAATCACTGCTGAGCCCTCTTTGTCTGGGTTTTTTTCCTTCTGTTTTTAAGTAAATTTTCTGTTTCAAAATAGTTTTAGATTTAAAAAAAAAAAAAAAAGCCAAGACAATACAGAGATCATGAAAGCTCCCTACTTTTCTTCAGTTATGCACTGTTTTCCTTTATCTGTTCCTGCAGCCAAGCCAGAATCCTGCATTTGGACCTTGTCTTTCTGTGGGTTTATTTCTAGCAACATCAAACCAATAGTGCTGGCTTGCCTCGCCCCTCCTCCACAGGGCCAGCTTAGATGATTTCAGCTGTTTCTTCAAGTATTTGCTGTCATGCTTCTAAGCCGGCCAGCTCCAGACTTCCTGCCATGAGAGATGAGGATTCAGTGATCACACACACACGCCTCCATACACATCTCCACTCTTCACCCCACTGGGTTTTTTATCACGTTTGTAGAGTTCAGTATTTAATGCATACAGTAGGGCTATGGCAAAATTACACACAGCTGAGCTACAACTTAATGTACTACAGTTATATTTTCTTTCTAGAATAACTTGTTTTCTTTGGAATTAATTTTTTCCTCAGAATTTTAAAGAGATTGCTCCACTGTCTTATAGCTTCTAGGATGGCTGTCATCCACTGACACTCCACTGCTTAACCTTTTGCATATGACCTGTTTCCTTGGCCTCTAGGGTTGCGCACTTGTTCAAGTGGGTCCCAGTGGCTCCACTTGCTGGTCATGTCCACTTCTGTAATATGATATGGGATGGGAGGTCACCTCCAAGACAAAGTTCCAAAAGCCCATGATGTTGTATGTTGTTCACATTTTCTCTTCCACATTCTAACAAAACACACTGCTGTGTTTAAGGTGCCAAGAGGCAAGGAACCAGTCCTTTGGTCAATAACCCACAGGAACTAATGCCTGCCAACAATGACCTGAATGAGCATGTGCACACATTCAACCACAGCCATACCTCTAGATAACCGGCACCCTAACCTACAACTTGGCGCATGTTTTCTGAGTGATCCAGCTCAGCCTGTGGGAATTTACAACATAAATGGTGCTCTCAGAGGTTGAGAACTGTAGCCCTAACCTTCAGAAACACTTTTATAAATAATTTTACTGTAGCACAGTCATAACACTCATGTACATATGGACTGCCTATGCTATGACAGCAGAGTGTCCATTAACCTAATATAGCTTTAAGACAAAGTTTATCAAACCCTATTCTAAGCCACTAAGTTTTAGAGTGATTTTTTTTTTATGCAGCAGTAGACAATAATATGCCTCTTTCTCTGGAATCTTTAGGATTAGTTTTAGTCCGTTATGATCTAAAATTTCATGAAGGTGCATTATGATATAGATCTATTTTCAAAACCTCTAATTGGCTCCTCTAACCTGGAAGGCCTTATTCCTTAGTTCTGGGAAACGTTCTCAAATCATTTCATTAATAATTTCTTCGGTTTTCTCTTTCAGGTACTGTTATTATCTAGACATTTGACCTTCTGAACTAAGTCTTTCATTTTTCTAATGGCCTTTCTCATGCTTTCTATCACTTGCTGTAATTTCTAGAATACCTCAATTCTACTTTCTACTTTTATTAAATTTTCCAGTTTTCGTGTTATATTTTTTAATTTCTAGGAGCTCTTTCTCACAGGTGTTCCCTATTCTCATTTCATGAATACAATATTTTCTCTTCTCTAAAGTGTTTGATTTTGTTTTGTTTTGTTTATAGTATTTAGGGAATAAACACAGGGACTTCTGGGCATATGCCCTACCAGTAAGCTACATATTCAGCATTTAAAAATTCATTATCATTACTACTACTATTACTATTTTATTATAAGTCAGGGATTCCCTAAGAACTACTACTACTCCTATTTTATTTTAAGTCAGGGCTCCCTAAGTCACCCGGGCTGGCCTTGAGCTTATGATCCTCCTGCCTCAACCTCCTGGCCCTGATGTGTTCCAGCTGATTCTGTGAGTCACACTGTTAAGTTCCGGTTGTGTGTAATCTGTCCAGTCAATTACCCACTGGTCTACCATATCTTCCCCAGCTATTACAACTTTGCTTCTATCCTGTTCCTCTCTCATGTCTTTGCTCTCATTTTAATTGGGCTTGGAGATGGAGCCAAGGTAAATGATTGTGTTCATTATGCCATTTACTTCAGACAGTCCAGACACTTTCAATTCTTATGTTCTTGTAATCACCAAGTCCTGTAATTCAGTTTGCTAGATATCTCTTTAATCATCTGTTCCTCCCCAAGCCCACTGTCATTTCTCTGGGCCAAACCCTTATCTCTCATTAGTAGAACCACAATTTCCCAATTTCCTTGTCTTGCATTCTCCCCTTCCTGCCAAGCTACTCTCCATGCTGTATGATAAAAACGCAAGCAAACATGTCACTTTCCAGCTATTATAGGTTGAACTGTGTTCCCTGAAAATGCATGCTGAAGCCCTCACCCCCAGTACTTAGAATGTGACCTTAGTGGAGATAAAGTCTTTGCAAAAGTAATCAAGTTAAACTGAGGCCACAGCTAGGCCCCAATCCAATATGGCTAGCATCCTTATAAAAAGGAGAACATGTAAGCAGAGAGACCAACGATGTGCATGCACATGAATGCACACAAACACACACACACACACACTGTTCTCTGAGAATACCATCTGAAGGGACATAGGAAGAAAACTGATGGAGAAAGTCTGAGCTTACCAGAAATGAAGAGCAAGGTCTGAAATGGGCCTTTCCCAGGACATTCAGAGAAAGCATGGCCCTGCAGACAACATGGTTTCAGATTTGTGGCTTTCAAATCTGTGAGCCAATGTTTAAGTTGTTTTAAGTCACCCAGTTTGTGACATGTTACAGCAACTTTAGGAAATGAATATACTCACATATTTTTTCTGAGGATCTCTCTTAGGGAGTAATGTGACAATACACTACTCATGCAATTGCAAATGTGCACATGATTTGACTAAGTAAAGCTGTTTTTAGGAATTTAACCTAAAGAAAATAATGAAGGAAAGATATAAGCATGTAGGTGTATATTTGGCACAAAGCTGATTTTAATACTGAAAAGAGAAAATAAATTAAACTACAACAGGAAACTAGTTAAACAAATTGTATGCATCCAAAAGGAACAAAGCCAGCAGGCATGGTGGTCAGGCACCCACAAAGAGGACTAGAACAGTGCTTTGGCACTGCCAACAGGACATACAAGAGGAGTTCAGTACTATGGAGACACTGAGACCAACCAGCTCGTGGTCCAGCTAGCTCTGGTCCTCTAGACAGTCATTTCTTCATACTTCATTCCAGATATCTAGAGATGGAGCCATACTCCATCACAGGAGTGCTATGAAGATAATTATGAATCAGCCACTAACAAATAAATGGATTGTATAACTGAGATGTTACACAATAATAAAAATGTGCAGTTCAGGCAACCTCAGATGGCACCCTACAGTTCTAATCTAGTGACCTTTTCCTTCAGCTCATTCCTGAGCTTCCTGCATGGCTCTCACAAGTGCATTTCACAGTGCATGGTGCCACATCCACACCTGCTGAGCACAGCGTGACAAGAAGACAAGACGTTTTCAATCATTCATTGCCAGGTTTTTTGTTTATTTGTTTGGGATTTTTGTTTGTCTGTTTGCTTGCTTATTTGTTTTTGAGTCTTAATTGAATTCCTAGCCATAAGACAGAGATTCAGAGACAATTTAAATATACACTGTCTTCAAAGAATCTGTGTTCCAGGTTGCTGGACAGCAATAGGACAGAGTGTTAAGCCCTATAAGACTGCAACCAAAGGGCTACAGGGGTACATGCATGGAACTTCTAGCCAGCCCTTGGAAGCCCCTCATTACAGCCTCTTAAAGAAAGGCACCTCTAGGTCAGTCTTGGAATTTCCTATTGACCTGGAGAAGACTTCTCTAAATGGAGCATTTCAGAATGGGACAAACTGTCCAAGGCACAAGTAACTTAGAACACTCATTTAGAAACTGCAAACCTTTTTAGTCCAGATAGGGGGGCTCAACAAACTGAAGCTAATACAGACCAGACTTGAATTCTTGTGTAAATTCAACTAACAACAAAGCAGTGGTTACCTGTGAACTTCCCAGGTCTTCCCAGCCCATAAGAGTCTGAGAGTACAGCCAGGAGGCTGCAGGAGCCCAGGGCTGGCACAAGTGGCCAGAAGCAATGCCCCCAGCCACAGAGTGTGGGCATACAGCCACAAGAAATAACACCATCAGGAAACTAAGAGTGAGAACATTCACACCCTGGGACTATAGCCTGCTACAAAGGGGGAAAATCACAGCAGGGGAAAGAAGAGTATTCACTGAAAAAGGGCAAATTTAGTTTCAGATCAAATTGTGGCCATCACTGAAAGCAAAAGACAAAGCTGACAACTCAGTCGCACGTATTCCTGAGATCAGGCTCCCCACTGAAACCACTTTCTGTCATCTGAGGAACAGCAAGGATTTAGCAGGCTCAGGTCTCCCCCTCTGCCTCTAAATAGATGGTCAGAAAATGAAACTCTTCCAGGGATCAGCCTGCCAAATCTCCACCGCCTCTGGAGAGAAGTTGGGTGTCCACAACTCAGCACCCACATACCCCTTGGCCCTATGGCCAGAGGCAGAGGTGAGGGGAGCCCTGTGTGCCTTACCACTGCAGGGAAATCTCCTCCAACTCCTCTCTGCTGGAACCTCAGCCATGACTTGCCTTTCCCTCTCTCCACCCCTTCATTGTAATGCTGTGTGTCAAACGGTGAAGCCAAAATTACATGCATTTTTTTTAAAAGAGAGAAACCTTATTAAATACACATTAACAGCACACAGAACAAGCTTGAGAAGGAAGAAAGCACACTTGGGAAAAGATTATTCATCCCTGGCCGACATCCTCCCTTGACAAGGATGACTGGAGTAGAGACGCCCGGTCATCTTCCTCTCTCTTCCTTCCCACAGCCACCACACCACACCAGAAGTCTGACCCAACATCTAGCACCAAACCAGAGGTAGGGCGACCTGCCAGGCAGAGCTTGGGTCCAGAGCTTTCAGTGAGGCCTTTGTTAAACAGAAATGCAAGGAGATTCCCACCCATTCTGTCTCCATGTTTCCAGGAGCTATGCTGGGAGAAGAGGAGGGAAATAGATACTCACTCCTTAAACATTTCGAGGAGTTTAAAATCTTTTCAATGAGCACATATTACCCATGCTATATTATAAAGTGTATAGTGCTTGTATGATTAAGAAACAGATTTCCAAGCTAGAAGTCCTGAGATAGGCAAGGAAAAAAAAAAACTCTTCAGTCTCATGGAAAATGCACGCCAGTTAGCGGTGTCCACCCACAAGTCAATGGGATAGGACCAAAAGCAGACAAATCTACAGCATACCTTCCTCAGACCAGACAGAGAGTTTCTTCAGGATCTGAGGGATGCCCAAGCCTCTGGAAGTGGAATGTCACATGTTAGGGTCTGTCACTCTGGAGGTTCCTCAGCAACCCTTCCCTCTGCCTGCCCTGTCATCTTTGCTCAGCATCTACACAGGGGAAATGAAGAGCAGGTGTCCTTCCCTTCCTCCCCTCAGGAGAATTCATAGGAATCAAGTCAAGATACTGAGGCACCACTCCTACTCTTCCACCTCCACTTTCCAGAAACATTAGTGTGTTATAGAAGATTATGATGCTTATTCAAGGAAACAATTCCTTTAGGAAAAAAAAAAAAAAAACACTCAAATATCCCAAGACGATGACAGGACATCTTGTTAGAAGCATGTAGGAAATTAGTCTACAGGAGTGAGACAAAAGAGGGAACTAGACAAACCTCTGAAGGCAAGAATTCCACCTGCAGACAAAGCCAGGACACACCCATCCTTCCATCCTCACAGGAATCCACACTGCCACTACATCAACCTGTGAGTTATCACCCCGAGGCCATCTCACCTGAGTCTCCACCACATACACTCACATGCACACTCATTTGTTCTCTTAGCCCATAGTAAGAAGGTTCCTATTGACTTAAAGGAGAGCTGAGACAGAGGGTAGTTAAGACACCCTGGTTTGGAAAATGTGTTCTTTGGGTGATGGAGAAGAGATAGAATATATGAAGCACACAAGCCAACTTACCTGGTCAGGTCCCAGAAGGCTGGAGAACCCTACTACTGGTTTGACCACATACATAATGCCTCAACTACATAATGACACCAAAACAAAAACCTACAGGTAGATTTCTTTTCCAAAATGCTAAACCAAAACCAAAACCTTCAAATTCTAGAAATCCACAATAAGTAGGATCTTTATGGATTAAATATTATTCCCTGCCTCTCTGTTATATTACTTCAGAAAACAAATGTGAGCAAATGTGATATGCCTAATTCCTAACTCAGCCAAAAAGGAAAAAATTTCTAGTTTCATAAAAAGCATGAGTTCAGAATAAAAGGAAAAAGAACTGAAATTCACTGACTGCCAATTACATGCCAAGAGCATTATATATGCCTTCTTATTTAATGCTTTCCATGCTACAATATGGGAATTAGCTCATTTTATGCAAGAGAAAGCCAAGGTTAAATCAGAATAAATATTCTACTTGAGGGAATACACCTTGTAAGTGACAGAATGAAGATTCAAGTAGTACTCTTATGCTTTAGTAATTCACCTGCATTGCTATGAGTTCCTCCCTCATAGGCAGCACAGGCAAACTCACTGCACTAGTCAACCCTAGCCACCAGTTCAGACAATCTGTAGAAGGAAACTGCACTCCCATCCTCTAGTCCTGTAACCCTTAGGCCCTGAGATAAGACACATCTCCTTACTGCTGAACATGAGGAAGACAGTATTTTCAGTCAAAAGAAAAACATCAATAACAAGACCAAAAGATGAAGTGTATCAGTTGATGTGCATCTACCAATAAAACTAAGGTTCCCATCAACCCAATGTAACAACTATTTGCTGGTATCTAACTTACTGAGGCCTGTCCTAGGGAATACGTTTACTAAGGTTAATAACCAATGTTCCTGCATTCAAGACACTATCAGAGACATCAAAGGTAAACACAGCTGGGAAGGGATATAGCTCAGAGACACAGCATCTCCTAGTACCAAAAAGAAAAAGAAGAAGGAAAAAAAAATGAACAAAACTAACACAAAATATTGAGATAAAATGACTTCACCCTAAAAGTTCTAGAAGTTATAACATCTAGTTGAACACTGTAAGACATTTTCAGATATGAAAGGGTGAAGTATATAATGTCCAAACTTGTTCTGAAATAACTACTTAGATACTCCAGCAAACTAAAGAATTAAATCAACTTTTTAAAAAAAACAGGAACTTAAAAAATGGCAGCAGTCTCTAATGGAGGGTGTGAAATCATACAAATACATTTATACATATATAAATTATAATTTTAAAATAATAGTTGGAAATAAAATGTTACAGAGAAGGTGAGACATAAAACACAAAGAAATTCTACAGTCCTAGGGGGAAAAGAGTAAATGTGATTTAAAAAAAATTGCAGAAAAAATTTCTCAAAGTCAATGAATGAAAACCCCTCAGATTCAAGAAGCTGAGCAAACCTCAAACAGAATAAACCCAAAGAAATCTCCCAAAGAATAAACAAATTTTCAAACACTACAGACTAAGAAAGTCTTGAAAGGAGGCAGCCAGAAATGATACATTATCTATGGGAGAATGATGCAAATGAGAGCGGATCTCTGAGCAGAAACCATGGAGGCCAGAAGGAAGTAGCACAACATTTTTCAAGAGCTGAAGAAAAAAACTTCACCTAGAACACTGTATTCAGTGAAAAGGTCTTTTAGGAATGAGGTAGAAATTAAAACTTATCTAATGAAAAATGAAAAGAATCTGTTCCCACTAGATCTGCTCTAATTCTTTTTTTTTTTTTTTAATTTTTTAAAAAATATTTATTTCTTTAATTTCTTATTTGTTTCTTTATTTATTTATTTTATGGCTGGCTCAGCCTGCTCTGGTGGTGGGTCCGGCGCAGCATGCGAACCGCAGTCCCTGCACTTGCCTGAGCTTTCCTAAGCAGGCGCTTTAGACCACTGAACCACCTCGCCAGCCCCATCTGCTCTAATTCTTAAAAGAAGTTCTTCATACAGAAAGGAAGTAATTTAGCCAGGTATGATGACACATGGCTATAATCCAAGCACTATAGAAGGCTGAAGGAGGAGATTGTGAGTTTGAATCCAGCTTGGGCAACCCAGTGGCTTAAGTCCATCTCAAAATAAAAGGTTTAAACAAAAAGAGATGGGGATTTGGGGGATATAGCCTAATGTGAAGATCCTATCTTCACTTCCTAGTAGGAAAAAAAAAAAAGAATTTTGAAAAGAAAGAAAAAAATAACTTTGGGAGACAGGAAAGAGATGTATTTAATATAGAGTGCACAGTAGGAAGACAAAGGAAATAGAGGCTAAGGGGCTGAGACAAGAGGAAGATCTTAGGAATGGTACAAGAATGTTTAACAGGAAAGAAAAAACAGAAGAACAAAATAGAGCCTGGAGAGATAGCTCAGCAGGCACAAGCACCTGCCTGGCAAGACCAAGGTCCTGAGTTGAATCCCCAGTATCCATCTCCCCCCACAAAAAAAGAACAAAATAGACACTGAGCCCATGGTCAGAGAAAACTCCATTGTTAAAGATTTTGAAGAGAGATGGGCTAGGGATATAGCTTAGTGGTAGATCACTTGCCTAGCATGTGCTAGGCCCTAGGTTCAATCCCTAGCAACACACACACACACACACACACACACACACACACACACACAGAGCAGATCTTTAAGGGAGAAACCTGGGTTTTTTATGTAGGCTAAAGATGTACAGCCTATCTAGTAGCCATCACAGAAAGCTTCCTGTAGGACAGACTGCTCTCACAAGGCCTACTGTTGAGCAATGGGCACATATTCTGACAACTGCTAGCAATTCCACCACTGTGAACAGCACATAGTATATTACACAAACCTAAAGGGATCAGGTAGTGACTCAACATGGCCTCCTGGCCCAGTCAAGCAACATAGTAACATGAAACATATGAACTGTTGCCAGTCTTATAGCATACTGTTTCACAATAAGCTTTTCAAAAAATAAGTAGAGTGCATTTTAAAAGCATCAAGGGCTTTCAGGTTGGCTCAGTGGTTTAAGTGCTTGTGCAGGCAATCCAAGGCAGGCATAGGGATTGGTGGTTCAATCTCCAGACCCACCCTGAGCCCCTCCCCACCAAAAAGTCATTTTAAAAGCACGATAAAATGTATAGTTAGTAAAGAAGCAAGTATAGGGCTCTTCCCGCCTGAGTTCCAATCCTAAACCCATCCGCCATCTGGTCTGGCCCGCACACCTGCCGGGTAAGGAACCCTGGTCTGTCTCCGGTCCCGGCTCTTCCTGCCTGAGATTCAGTCCCGAACCCATCCACCATCCTGTCTGGCCTGCGTGCGCCTGCCTGGTAAAGACCCTCAGCCTGCTTCCATCCTCAGATTCCTCAACTCCAGAGCTCCGACTCCACTCACAGTCCCAACCCACAGGGCCTCACAGCAGCCAGTGGCCCAAGCTCTGACTCGCAGCCTGGCACAACTAGAGGAGAACAAGCTTGGTGGATCCAGACCAAAATCCCATAAGCACTAACAGTATAACGTCACCAAAGTACACAGATCACTGCCATACAAAATGATAAGGACAAGGAGTAAGATGCGATCACAGGACCCAAGCCCACCCAAATCAAATACAGGAGACGATACCATAGAAGAAAATGGGAGTCATGCAGCTGAAAACTCTGAATCAGAGGTAGACAGAAAACTACAGAAATGTATAAAGCAACTCAGATCAGAGACAACATCTGAAATAAAAAAAGAAATGCATGGATTAATAGAATCTGAAGTGGAAAAACAATTGCAGAAACATATAGAGCAAAGCAGAACAGAAAAAAAGCCTGAAGAAAAAAAAGACATGTCTAAATTAATAGCATCTAAAATAAGGGAACAAATGCAGAAAGGTAAAGAGGAGAACAGAGCAGAAATAATCTCTGAACTAGAGAGAGAAAGGATAACTGTAATGAAAGATGTAATATTAAAGAAGACATTGATTAAAAAATTAGAGGAGAATAGAAAGATGATGGATTCCATGACTGAGCAATATAAGAAAGAAACAGATCACATGAAACAGTTTCAAAGAGATATACAAGAAAATAAAATCTCAATCACAAGCTGGCAAAACCGTATGGATGAAAGTGAAGATAAAATTTCAGATCTTGAAGACACAGTCACAGCTGGTGAAAAGGTAAGAAAGGATCTCTTAAAAACAACCAGGATGCAGGAAAAAATAATTCAACACCTGCAAGATGATGCGAGAATGAGCAATGTGAGATTAATAGGAATCAATGAGAAAGAAGGAGTCAATACAAATGATATAAAAAGAATACGGGCAGAAGTAATAGCAGAAAACTTCCCAAATATGAGAAAACAATCGGATATTCAGGTAGCCGAAGCATACAGAACGGCAAATAACATCAACCCGACTAAAAACACATCAAGACATAATAATCAAGATCCCAGAAATCCAGCAGAAGAATAACATACTAAAAGCTGCTAGAGAAAAGAAACATCACATTTAAAGGAAAACCCATCAGAAAAACGGCAGATTGCTCTCCACAAACCATGAAATCAAGAAGAGCATGGAGCAGAGTGCTTCAAGTCCTCCATGAAAACAAATTTCAGCCCAGACTGCTATAACCAGCAAAAATCTCTTTCAAGTACGAGGGAGAAGTGAAATACTTCCACGACAAGGAACAACTAAAGAATTTCATGATGTCAAAGACAACACTACACAGTATACTAACAAATATTTTAGAGAGGGACCAAAACGACCTGAACTCAACAAATGCAAACAGAAAGATCCCACCAAACAGGACAACCAATTAAACATAGGAGAAAAACTGGTAAACAGTAGTAAATAAAAGTAATGCCAACAGTAAGACAATACATTTCAATGATAAGGAACAATGTTAATGGACTCAATTCTCCAATTAAAAGAAGTAGACTAGCAGAATGGATAAGGAAACAAAACCCAATAATACGCTGGATACAAGAAATACACTTAACTCATAAAGAAGCTCATAGGCTAAAAGTGAAAGGATGGAAAACAATACTACATGCTCCAGCACCTCAAAAAAAAGCAGGGGTAGCAATCCTGCTTGCAGACAGTCTAAACTTCAAACCAAGATTGATCAGACATAACAAAGAAGGCCACTACATACTGGTCAAGCAAAACATTCACGATGAAGAGGTAACACTCATAAATATGTATGCACCCAGCACGGGAGAAGGGAGTTATATAAGACAAACCTTAATGGACATGAAAAATCTAATATCCAATACTACAATCTTAACAGGAGACCTTAACACTTCCCCCCATCTGAAAAGGATAGGTCAAGCAGACAAAAAATTAGCAAAGAAGTAGCAGAACTGAAACAGAATTTGGAACGACTGGACTTAGTGGACATACATAGAGTGTTCCACCCAACCTCTTCAGAATATACATTCTTTTCAGCTGTATATGGGACATTTTCTAAAATAGACCACATATTAGTCCACAGGTCATGCTTACGTATATGTAAGAAAACAGAAATTACCCCATGCATATTATCTGACCACAGTGCAATGAAATTGGAAATAAATGGCCAAAGAAACCATAAAAACTCCAGAAAAACATGGAAATCAAAAAACACTATTCTCAGCAACCAGTGGGTTACAGATGAAATTAAACAATATCTAGAATTTAATGAAAATTCAAACACAACCAACCAGAATTTATGGAATGTAATGAAAGCAGTTATTAGAAGGAAATTTATAGCTTTGAACTCACACATTAAGAAAACAGAATAGGAACAAATAAATACTCTCATGCAACACCTAAATCGACCAGAAACAGAAAAGCAAATGAAATCCAAAGCCCAAAGACAGGAGGAAATTATAAAGATTAGAGCAGAAATTAATTCAAGTGAGACAAAGAAAACAATGCAAAGAATTAATGAATCAAAAAGCTGGTTCTTTGAAAGATTAAATAAAATTGATAAGCCCCTAGCTAACCTCTTCAAAAACAGGAAAGAAAGAACTCAAATTCAAGCAATAAAAAATGAAAAGGGTGAAATCACTACAGATCCAGCAGAGATTCAGAGAATCATAAATAGGTACTTTGAGAATATTTACTCTCACAGAAGTGAAAACACAGAAGAAATGGACAGATTCCTAGAAAAGTACAAATTACCAAAACTGAATCAAGAAGATATAAGTGCTCTCAATAAACCAATAATAGCAAATGAAATACGAAATGTAATAAAAAGCCTGCCAACAAAGAAAAGTCCGGGACCTGATGGATTCACTGCTGAATTCCACAAGAAACTTATAGAAGACATAATCCCAATACTCCTCAAACTCTTCAATGAAATTGAAAAGGAAGCAATCCTTCCAAAATCATCCCTAGAGGCAAGTATTACACTGATACCAAAACCAGAGAGAGATGCAACTAAAAAAGAAAACTACAGGGTAATTTCTCTCATGAACATTGATGCAAAAATCCTCAATAAAATCCTCACCATTAGAATACAATAAATTATGAAGAACATTATACACTTTGACCACGTAGGATTCATTGCAAGGATGCAAGGATGGTTCAATATATGCAAACTTATAAATACAATACACTATATCAATAGAACCAAAACTAAAAATCACATGATTGTCTCAATTGATGCAGAAAAGGCCTTTGACAAAGTCCAACACTCATTTATGCTCAAAGTCCTATAGAAAATTGGAACAGAGGGTCTTTACCTCAACCTGATAAAAACCATGTATGACAATCCAACAGCTAACATAATATTAAATAGGGAAAAACTGAAGTGTTTTACTCTCAAATCTGGTGTAAGACAAGGATGTCCTCTATCACCACTCCTCTTCATTATAGTTCTGGAATCATTAGCTACAGCCATCAGACAAGAAAGAGAAATAAAAGGAATAAGACTAAGTAAAGAAGTAAAACTATCACTATTTGCAGATGACATGATAATCTACTTGGAAGACCCAAAAAACTCCACCAAGAAGCTACTAAAATTAATACACAAATTCAGTAGCAGAG
Organism: Capromys pilorides; assembly: GCA_004027915.1. Taxonomy (NCBI): domain Eukaryota; kingdom Metazoa; phylum Chordata; class Mammalia; order Rodentia; family Capromyidae; genus Capromys; species Capromys pilorides. Next base: position 26,656 of record PVKN010004439.1, read on the forward strand.
AAGGCTACAAAGTAAACACACAAAAGTCAATAGCATTTTTGTACACAGATAGCAAACACACTGAGAAAGAAGTTAGAGAAATAGTACCTTTTATGATAGCACTGAAGAAAATGAAATACTTAGGAATTAACCTAACTAAAGAAGTAAAAGATCTTTTCAATGAAAACTATAGTACTCTGAAAAAAGAGATTCTATAAGACCTCAGGAAATGGAAAGATATTCCCTGCTCCTGGATAGGAAGAACCAACATTGTCAAGATGGCCATACTCCCTAAATTATTATACAGATTTAATGTAATTCTTATCAAAATACTATTGACATACCTCACAGACCTGGAGAAATCACTTCTAAAATTTATTTGGAACCAAAAAAGACCCAGAATTGCAAAGACAATTCTGGGCAACAAAGGTAAGGCAGGAGGCATTACAATTCCTGACCTAAAGTTATACTACAAAGCTACAGTAATAAAATCAGCATGGTATTGGCAAAAAAATAGACCTGAGGATCAATGGAATAGATTAGAAGACGCAGAAGCAAATACAAACACACTCAGCCACCTTATCTTTGACAAAGGGCCAAACACACTTACTGGAAGAAAGATAGCCTTTTTAACATATGGTGCTGGAAACACTGGCCCTCTATGTGTCGAAAACTAAAACTTGACCCAAGTCTATCACCATACACTAAATTAAAGTCTAAATGAATTAAAGATCTAAATAGTAAAAGAGAAACTTTAAACCTCCTGGAAGAGAAAGTGGGAGAGAATCTTGAAGACATTGGGGTAGGCAAAAAGTTCGTGGACAAAAATCAAAATGCACGTTTAACACTGGAAAGCATCAACAAATGGGACCTCCTCTGGCTGAGAAGTTTTTTTACATCAAAAGAAATTACCAACAGAGTGAAAAGACAACCCACAAGTTTCAAAAAGATTTTAACTAATAAGTATTCAGACAAAGGTCTTCTATCTAAAATTTATAAAGAACTAAAAACCGTTAGGGTCCCCAAATTCAAAGACCCAATCTTTGGGCATCTGAGATGAACACACACTTCTCAGAGAAAGAAATTCAGCAAGTCTATAAATATATGAAGAAATGCTCCACATTCCTAGCCATCTGTGAAATGCAAATTAAAACAACATTTAGATACCATCTCACCCTAGAAAGATGGCTATCATAAAGAAATCAACCAACAACAGATGAGGGAGAGGCTGTGGGGAAAAAGGAACCCTTCTCCACTGCTGTTGGGAATGCAGATTGGTGCAACCATTATGGAAAGTGGTGTGGTGGCTCCTTAAAAACTAGAACTGGAAATCCCATTCAACCCAGCTATCCCCTACTCGGAATTTTCCCAGAAGAACTGGAAACATCATACCATAGCAATTTCTGTGCACCTATGTTTATAGCAGCCCAATTTGTAATAGCCAAATCTTGGAAACAACCATCATTTGAAGAATGGTTGAAAAGGATGTGGTATTTTTACACAATGGAATATTACTCAGCTATAAAGAATGATGAACTGGAAGACTTCATATATAAATGGATGTATATCAAACATATACTCATAAGTGAAATAAACCAGACCTACATTTGTAAATATGATATTGTCTCCCTAGTATAAGAAATTTAAAGAAGAAATAAAAATGGAAAGGCATAACACAGCTGAGTGGAAATCAAAGACTTAGGAATTAAACAACAAAATGACTGGAAGCAGAAAAGAGAGGAAACATAGCAAGAGCAAAACTATGCACTTATGTACACAGGACGAATTAGATACTGGTCCTAAGAACCTTCAAAAGGTTTCTCACATTGATAACAACATGCAACACTAAAACTATGCTTCGAATGTATGTCGCTTTGGACTTTTAGATGTGTACTACTTCTAATGTAAACTCAGTTATTGCTATACTGTCTCTCAAGTAAATGGTTGGTTAACAAAAAATACAAAACAGGGTATCAATTGAGAATAAGAGACTAGGCAAAATGCCATAGGCTGGACAGGCTACAGTTTTGTATATCCTCAGATTACTAAATGTTTGTGTAAATATGTGTAACTGCTTTTATCATATTCTATAGAGATTTATTAGAATATCAATTATTGAAGGAAAATATCAATTTCAAGCTAAGTCTAAGATGTTTGATATTCAGAAAGACAGTGATGTTAAGCTCAATTACCTATGTTATAGAGTAATAGTATCATGAAGCTTCTCTGCTAGAGGGTTGAGAATGTAAGTTAACAGACCAAAAATTGGAGAAAAAGAAGGGCTACGAGGATAGCCATCATTTTGGCTCTAGCCCTTCAAAGTCAGTAAGGACTCAGGACATAAGAGAACCTGTGCTATAACATCCTATAACTCAGTGGTTTCCTAAATTTTCTGTTCAAGGAGAATATGGGACCTCAGAGGAAAGGGATAAATGAAGTATAGTGTGTCTAGGGAGAGTCACCTAGGGAGAAAACATTCTCTCAGGCTTTCCCAGAGAGCAAACTGGTCAAGCAATGGCCATGACTCATCCCGATGGATGACAATGACAACAGTTCTACAAAGCATGTATATGGTTCCAAAGTTAATCCTGAGGAGATTTGACCTTGGAAAATACAAAAGATGAAAGTTTTGTTAAACAGGTGTTTTAACTTGCCCTCAAACACCCAGCAGAAAAACTTAACTACGAGGCATAAAATGCAGAGTTGGATTAATATGATGAGTTGTAAGAGGCTTAAATCAACAGCATTCAACACTGCCAGTTTCACCAGTAACCCACTGCAATTATGGAACATTGGTATATATATATATATAACTACTTCCTCTTAGTTCAAAGAGAAGAAAAAAATTTTTTTGCTTTTTTTTCTTACCAATATCAATTAGAAAATGTATCACATCTACACTCTGTGTTCTGTATAACTACTATAAGGACAACAACATGCAATGTGTCAATTATTGCAAATATACTACCAATGTGTTTTGAAACTAAAAGATAAAAAAATAAATAAATAAAATAAAAATAAAGAAGCAAGTTTGTACCAGAGTCATTACTATCAAGTATTATATATGATACATAACTATATTTGCTCTACTTATATATGGCTGGCAGTGCAGTAGGCATGTTTATGCCAAAAGCACCACCAACACATCAGTAACACACTGTCACTGGAGGTTATAAAGGCTACAGTTTCACAAGGTAAGAGGAATTTTCAAATTCTATTACAATCCTATGGGACCAACATCATTTATGTGATTTATCACTGACCAAAACATCACTATGCAATGCATGACTATATACCAGTGTTCAGAAAAAAGCTTTGATTAGACTCCACAACTATGTTCATTAATCTCTCCAGAAGATACTGGATTACTTCTCTTTTTCTGACAAGATCAAGACCAGGTCTTTCTCAGGGTGCTGTCCCCACACACATCATAGCCACCACTCTAGAATGGCAAGCATGGTTGCCTGACCATGGCTACAGGCAGGAACCCTTGCATAGCCATCCACTTACAGGTAAAATGATGACTGTTGATTGAATGGGGAATGCAGCTCTGTACCAAAGAGCTTTATTTCTGGAAAAACGCAAAATGTAAAGCTAGTAGTACAACAAGTGAGATGGTTTCCTTCATTTCTTTTGTTTCAGATAGTCCACTGTAAGTGTAAGTACAAATGATATTTGTGTGTTGACTACTTTTGTTTCCTAGTTTTACTATATTCATTTATTAGTTCTAACAGCTTTTTTGGTGGAGTCTTTCGGACTTCTTATACATAATGACACTTCATCTGCACAGAGAAAGGATTTAACTTACTCCTTTCTAATGTAGATGTCTTCTATTCACTTCTCATGCCTCACTACTCTGGCTGGAACTGCCAATACTATATTGAATAGAACCAGTGAGAGAAGACATCCTGGTCTTGTTTCCTCTAAAGGAAAAGCTTTCAGGCTTTCACTATTGAATATGATATTAGCTGTGGGCTTGTCAATGTGGTCTTTATATCCCTGAGGTACACCATTTTTATATCTAATGCTAAGAGTTTTTATTATGAAAATGTTAGATTCTATCTAATGATTTTTCTGCATCTCTTGAGATAATCATATGACATTATGTTAAGCAAAATTAGCTAGTCGCAGAAAGACAAATAATATATTACTACTTGTATGTGGAATCTATAAGAATTAAACCCAGAGTAGAATGTTAGTTGCCAGGGGCTGAGTGGTAGGGGAAAGTGGAGATACTGGTCAAAAGTTACAAACTTTCATCTGGAGACCTACTGTACAACATGGTAATTATAGTTAATAATAATGTACTACATGTTGAAATATGACTAAGAGAGTAGCTTGTAAGTATTTGTACCATACACCTTCTCCCCCTGCCAAAAGATAAAAAAACTCAAAACCAGAATATGTGTGGTGAGGATGTTAATGAGCCTGAATGTGACAGTCATTACGCAAAGTATACTTACATCACAGCACCACACTGTACTCTTTAAGCATATATAATTTCTTGTTACTGATATTTCAATAAAGGTGAAAAAGAAAAGAGTAAAAAGAAAGCTGACCAGTGCAATCAAGCCTCAGCACATGTTGTACATAATTATTCTGGGGAGCAGAGTGGGGTACCAAGAGGTGCCCACCCAGGAACAGGATATCCATAGTTTTATAAGATACAGGCCAGTCCCGCAGTCCTTGTCTAAAGTGACAATAAATTTGCTCACCAGTTTCCAGTTTCACATACAAAATGACATTAATGGAACACCTAAGAGCCCTCAGCCTGGAATATGTCTTCTCACACCCTGAGATCAGGAAGAGTGGGCAGTTCAAGAGGAAACTGCAACATGGAACCCATAACAAAGAAGCATCAGAGCCTTCCTGATCCACCTCCAGCCCTAGATGGTGCTGCTCCTCCCTCCCCATGGGGAAGTGACATTTTACTTCCATGTGGCAGATATCTGTTTGTATGGGCACCCTTCCCACTGACAAGTGACACTTCTTTTCTATGTGACAGAAAAAGAGAGATGACTGTCCAAGACTGAGGGTTAAGCTTGTGGAGGACCTGTATGGATTTGCCTGCATGGAAAGAGTGGGTAAGAAGGGGAGAGAGAGGGGCACCAGGGGCCTTCTCCTTCCAACATGAGCACTCCTGGAGAAAGCCTGTCAGACTACACCTACGCTCAACAGCTAAGGGTGTGATTCTCACAGCAGCAGTGCCCTGTGCGGACCACCTGCCTCTGAACACCTAACTCTCTTCTTCACAATCTGTTTCTTCAGTTTTCCTTCCCATTGCCCAGTATGCTTCCAGGAAAGCCACACTCTTCCTGGAGCTGGCCAGAGCAGACTTGTGATGCTCAAACATAAAACTCAGTAAGAGGTAGTCTCAGGCTAGAATCAGGAAAGGCTGGCCTCCTTTTCTCAAGGGCATATGACAGTCGCCTGGCCTCATTTCCTGCCAATGGAAGGCAATGCCAGGCAGCTATAGTCAGCAGGCCAGAGCAAGCACTAAAACCACCAGGAAAGTGGGCACCATCCAAAGACCAAGAAAGACAGAAGGGCCCAGAATTGCAGAAACACAGGGCAAGAACAGAGCACAACAAACAGGCAGCCCCTTCATTATCCAATTACTCACTCTGTAAATTGAGAATTAATGTTCACAGGTTCTGGTGAGTGACATAATTACAATTTAAAAAGGGCAATTAATCATCGGCTTGTTGTTCACTGCCTTGCTGGGTGCCACTTGCTTCACCAACACCAGCAAAGCCAATCGAATGAATATGACCACCAAATTCCAGCTCACCCCACTGCCCAAGGCTCAGTGCATGAGATCCATACATCTGTTTTCCATTTCTCTTGCGGTATTTCCCCACCCTGCTCTCAACTACCTTTGGAGCAGAGTAACCCTCTTCACTCCTGGCAGAGACCATAGGACTTCCTCACATTGTCACTGCAAGGAAAGAAAAAGGCTTTGGGCCTCAGGCTCTCAGTTCCAAGGATCCAGAAAAAAGACGGTGGAGCAAAAGAGCTGAGAGAGGAAACGGGTAGTATGAGCCAGACAGGAAGACAGGTGAAATAGGTGCAGGTGAGATGAAGAACTGGGATCTGCACTGGGCATGGAAATTCCAGCATCAGCCCTGGAAAGCATCTCCTCATAATGGCATCTTTCTACAGACCCAGTCAACCCCCTCCCTAGTTCTACTCCTTGGTGCATGGTCACACTGGCTCAAGAATCCAGGCACAAGCCAGGGGAAAACCTTCATGAAGTACAACCAAGAGCTCATAACAATGCCTCCCACAAGTCCAACTGGAGGCCAACAGCCCACAGCAATGTCTCATGCAGGTCTGCTTCACCGATCTGCACTGAGAAGGCCCAGGGGACTGACAGAAGCATAACAGCCTTTTAGCAAACAAAATGGGGCAAACAGTTCTCTCCACCAGATGCCCTTGGAAGACCAGCCAAAAGCTCCTCCCTTCCACTGAAAGAGGCCTAGAGAGGAACAGCTTCAGGGATCTAGTTCTACTTTGTGACCCCTAATAGAAAATGAGGATGTACTGTTACAGCACTGCTGCCACCTCAAGCCAAATCTGAGCCTTATTGCTTCTAGCTTTCAAGCTGGAGCTAGCCATGCTAACCTGAGATCTACCAGTGCATGGGTCTGCCTCAGCCTCTTCTTCCATCTTGGCTAGAATAGTCATGGAGTGCACATTGTTCCCTCACCATCCAAAAGTCATTTCCCCCAACACTGCTGCCTTCCCTCATGCCCTGAGAGCCCTAGTTCTGTGGGAGTAAAAGCCTCTGTGTTAGAAGAGCCAGTCAGCCTTGGTAGACCAAATAAAACGACCTGGACTAACTAAATGCAAGGGGTGGGGAAATGGCTCAGTAGAATAA